>CAUYSK010043669.1:0-63871 GCA_963575035.1 Avahi laniger | reverse complement strand
AGAAAGAAATTAATCGGACAACTAAAAATATATAGAAAAAATTAGCCGGACATGGTGGTGCATGCCTGTAGTCCCAGCTACTCGGGAGGCTGAGGCAGAAGGATTGCTTGAGCCCAGGAGTGTGAGGTTGCTGTGAGCTAGGCTAACGCCACAGCACTCTAGCCGGGGCAACAGAGTGAGACTCTGTCTCAAAAAAAAAAGAGGTATGAATAGAAGGAAGGAGGGATGGAAGGAGCCAGACTCACACCCAGAGCCAATCCAGGGCTGAACTTGGCCTCTCAGCAGACAATGTTGCTTCCTTCTCACCAGTCCTGCGGGAGGCCACGGGCCCAGCACCGGGCTCCTGATTTGGCCTCCACGCACCGGAAAGACGGATCAAGTCCCTGCCTCGTGGGGCTTCTACCCAGGATCTGAGGCATCAGAGGCCGTGAGGTCCCCAAACCTGTTCGGCTTGAACTCCAAACACCAGCATGTGACAAACTTGTAACACTGTGGCCCAGCCCGGCCTGCGATGACCTCGGCCAAAGGAAGCCGCCAGCCAGGAAATCCCTGCCGTGCCTGCCTCCCTGGCTGCCAGGACGGGAGACGCGCCGGGGACCCCAGAGGCCACAGGCAGCAGACCTGCCCTTACAGATGAGGAAACTGAGCCAGGAACTCGCTCACGGTCACACAGCAAGTTGTTCCTGGGGAGACAGGACCGGACCCACTACTTATCTGGGGACATTAACGATGGGAAAAAGGGTGAGTGAAGCCCCCGTGGACTCGGGAAAGGAACCTTGGGAGGCAGACGCCTTCTCGGCACCATCTGGGTGAGGCACTTAGCTGTGACTGCCTCTCCCCTACTGGGATGGGGGCCCCAGGAGAGCACAGTCCATTCGCTTCCCACTCGCAGAACCTGCCACCAGGCCTGGCACGAGCAGATGCTCAGGGAATGTTTCCGGAGCAAACAAATGGCAAACCTGGAGCCAGGTTCCTGGTCCAGTTCAACCCTCAAACGCGCCTGTCCATGTTGCTCCAGAACCAAATCCTCAAAACAGCTTCCCCTCACTGCCAAGGTCCCATCCCAAAACCATGGGGTGAGGTCCCCATTTTTACGACAATTCCGTGAACCCAACTCTGCAGCCCTTAGGCCTCCCCAACAGACCCTCCCCATTCTGCTCAGCATAGGGGTTCAAGTCCGGAGGACACCACCCCTGCAGGAGACAGGTCACTGCCCGTGACACAACCCGCCCAGGTGGGACAAGCCCCAGCAGGGTGGAGGAGCGGCTCCTTCAGCTCCCAGCTTCCTCTTTTGCTTTTGCACCTCCCACGACACTGCTGCAACCACCCAGTCTCAAGCTTGCCCCAAACCCCGTCCCTTCGTTCTCCCTCCAGTTCTAAGAGTAGGAGGGAAGCCCAAAAGAAAACATGAACAAATACGAGTGCGTCAAGACTGACGAACGTAGGAAAGCTGTTCCCAGCGTGGTACAGCAAGAGATGAAGGGGTCTCCTATGAGATCCACATAGAAGAGTATGTATGCATGTATTTTAGAGACAAGGTCTTTCTTGCTGTCACCCAGGTTGGAGTGCAGTGGCGTGATCACAGTTCACTGTAGCTTTGAGCCCCAGGGCTCAAGTGATCCTCCTGCCTCAGCCTCCCAAGTAGCGAGGACTACAGGCACATGTCCCTATACCTCGCAATTTTTTTTGTTTTTTTTTACTTTTTGTAGAGATGGGGGGTCTCACTTAGGCTGGTCTCAAACTCTTGGGTTCAAGTGATCCTCTCACCTTGGCCTTCCAAAGTGCTGGGATTACAGGCATGAGCCACCCTGCCTGGCCAGAAGAGCTCTTTCCAGTGGTAGCATTTTATAAGGACACTAAGACTTCGCTATTGTTACCGCTCTATCTTTTAAAGATGATCTAGGCCAAGGACGTCAAAAAGATCAGGTAAAGTCCAAGGACAAAGTAAAGAAGAGCTCAGCCCCCCATATGACTTCGTGTTGGGACTAAGAGTCTCTTAAGCCTTATGTGGCATCTGCCCTGATTCCAGGGCTTCTGGAACTTGATGTCCGATGCCCCGGTCAGAGACGGTATAAACTGGGAGCAAGCCCGAGGATGCTAACGGCAAAAATGGCTGCTCCCTGCAGGGCTTTCTGCTCCTGCCTCAATGGAGAAGCCTTGTGGGAGCTCAAGGGGCTCATTTGCTACACGAGGGGTTGAAACAGCTTGTCTCGGGAGGCCTGGGCGTGGCTGGCTGGCAAGGCGTCCCAGACGCAGGGCTGGCACTGCTATGGGAAAGGCACGCTTGCTATGTGCCCCAACAGGCGTTAGTCAGTGGGGATGACGCCGCCCAGAGGACAAGGGCACCATGGGCTGTGGGTCTGGAGGCCTCGCCCTAACCATGGCAGGGGCTCAGGTAGCACAGTCTGCCCACTGGCCTCTCCCGCTTCCCGCCCATGATCCCCAAAGCCCTCACTGTACATCCCACCTGACCTCGAACAGGCTGTAGGGTGGCTGGGGCTGGGACAGCTCAACCCACTTCGCATGCGAGGACACCGAGACCTTGCGATGTGAGATGACTTAGACCCAGGCCGTCTGCCCCCACTCTGGGCTGCTCAGACCTCACCAGGACCCTGCACTCCGTCTGGCGTGGGAGCTGCTTGTTCACGGAGTGGAGGCCTTTCAAACTGGCTCCCTCCTGGCAGGGAACAGACACCTGGCCCAGCCAGACACTGCGTGGGGAGCCCACCGGCTGACGGCCAGGAAAACCCTCCCAATGTTTCTTCCACATTCCCAGCATTTCGCAAACAGGGTTCGGTGGAACCGGCCCCCACAGACGCTGCATGTGCCCTCATAAGCATTTGCATCGCACAGCTAACATTCCTGCGCTTACGATGCGCCATGCGCCGTGCCAAGGGCTTGACACGGAATAACGAATTTCATCTTCACAAGAACTTTATGAGATGGGGCATTTCACAGGTGAGGAGCTAAGGCACAGAGAAGCTAGGCAACTCGCCCAAGAACATACAGCTGGCAAGAGGCAGAGGTGGGACTGAAGCCCAAGCCATTCACCTCCAGAGCACGGGTTGGGGAAGCCAAGCCATTCACCTCCAGAGCACGGGCTGGGGAAGCCAAACATGCGTGTCTCTGCAGGATTTCTAAGCCTGTAGTGTGGCGACAGGAAATGTGAATTCCCAAGAAGAGGAGACAGTTGTCATTTACTCCAAACTTACTCGCCCCAGCGATCTGATAACCATGGACTGCCTACTCCGCCAGTCGCCGCGGGGTGTAGTGGTGAGCCGGGCACACATGCCCCGAGTGCACAAGGAGGGCTGTGCAAGGGACGGCCTTGGTCAAAAGCCTACTCGGTCAAGTCCAGGAGACTGGCCTCTCGCACAGAAGGCTCCCTGCCCGTGCCACCTCCATCAGATGTCACTTTAGTCCTCTGCCATGTCCTGCCTGCAGTGCCCCTGCCCCACCATGGCCTCTTCTCCAGCCCCCCGGGAGGCTCCCCTCTCGCACCAGCACACTGGGCCTTCTGACCTCACTGGTCTGACCCGGTGCTCCTGGGGAGGCAGAGTGTGGGGGTTGGAGCCTGACAGTCCCACCTCCGCCACCAGCCGTCTGAGTGAGTCACCCACTCTCTTGGAACAGTGTCTTCTGTGAAATAGGCCTAACGCCAACCTTGCACGGCTGGGGGAGCCATTCGCTGCCTGCACGGTGCCTGGGGTAGAGCAGCAGCTCACAACAGACAGGATCTTACCAGACGGGACACCCTGTTCTTCCGCGGGACGCAGCCCAGCAGGTGGTCACTCGCTCAAAGTGGGGGATCAATATTAGGACTTCCTTTAAGCATTTCTTAAGTTTAATTAAAATTAAAAATTATTAATAAAACAAAAACATATGGATGTGTTTGTGTTCACTGACCCTTCTGCTAGAGAAAAGCACACAACCATGTTGCCTGATCATATTTTAAATTCGTGATCCCAAAACCCGGGTGGGCTCCCAACACCTCCTGGCGCCATTGTTCTCTTGTTGCCCACACAGCTGCTGCACATCCCAGCCCCCCAAACATCTCCTCTCACCCTCGCTCTCTGCCGATGATTTCGATTCCTGTTACACACTGACGGGGGCAGACGGTTCCCGCCCTGTCTCCCTGCCCACCTGCCTTCCTCCCTGAGAGGCTGGACCTCCCCAGAGCCCAGCTCCTCCCCCGGGGTCTCATCGCCTTTCACCCACCAAAGAGCGTGGGTGGGTCCAGAGATTCTCCCTCCTCTTTCCTGCACCGTCAGCTTCTCTAGCTCTACCAGGTCACTGCCATCAAGACACAAAGATGTTACTAGTCCATCCACCTTGACCTCACTTCCCCTCCAGGAGCCACTTCTCTGCTCCCCTTCCTGGATGCTCCCTGCCTCGAGGGTCTCCCATCTCCCCTGGGTGCTCCCACCACCTGCTGAAGCTCCACCTGCCACAGGCACCAGTGAAACCTGGGGGCAGCTCTCGCTCCTGGCTGCGCAGCCATCTGGGCTCCAGGACATCTCACCCGGTGCCTTCCTCTTACTTTGCTCCTTCTTCGTCCCACCGCCAGGCTCTCCCGGATCTCTCCAATCTCTCTGTGTCGGAGCCCCCGGGCTCGATTCTTGGGCTTCTTCTCTTCATCTATGCTCACTCCCTTGGAGATTCCAATCCCATGGCTTTAAATATCAGAGCTCCCAAATTTCTGTTTCCAGCGGGGTCCTTTCCTCTGAACTCCAAGTCCGTATATTCAACAACCCCCTCCACGTCTCCCCTGAATGTCTAACAGCATCTCAAATGTAATATGCCCCAAACTGGTTCCCAGCACACACGCTCCCCACAAACTGGCTCCAACCACAGTCCTACCTCATCGCTCACGGCAGCTGCATCCACCCATCCAGACGCACGGGAAAAAACCAAACCAACAAAGAGGTCATCCTGACTCCTGTCTCTCTCAGCTAATCTTGTAGCTCCACCTTCCAAATACACCCAGAGACACAGCCCAGGCTGCTTACCACCTCCACTGCTGCCCCGTCCAGCCTCATCCCTTCCCACCTGAGCAGCCTGTTTCTACGCTGGTCCCCTTGCAGCCTATTTTCAAAAGATGCGCAGAGTGATTCTTTTAAAAGGCAAATCATGGTGTATTACTCCTTTCCCCAAACCCTCCACTCCCACCGAGTGACTCTCACTCACTCAGAGGAAAAGCCAAGTCTCCATGTCAGCTGCGATATCCAACACCACCTGGACATCCGTCACCTCCCTGGCCTCATCTCCCCCAGCCACGCTCTCTCCTCGCTGCTCCTCCAGCACGCCCGGGATGCTCCCACCGCAGGACCTGCACACCTGTCGCTCCCTCTGCCAAGGGCTTTGCTCCTGTGTCCACAGGCTGCCCCTTCGTCTCCCAGTCTTTGCTGCAATGTTCCCCTCTCGGTCGGGCTCTCTGACCCCTGTACTTAAAGGGGAACCATCCCCTCCCGTGTTGTGTTTCTCTCCACAGCATTTGTCATCTGACACTATGTGTTTTCCTGATTGTCCGTCCCCACAACCAGAACCTAAGTTCGATGGGGTGGGACATTCGGTCAGGACTGTTCCCAGCTGTGTCCTCTGGCATTTGAAACAGCACCTGGCACAGAACAGCCGGCCTTGGGCCTACGTGCAGTATTGGATGAATGAACCAACGGACGGATGGACGAAGGACCAAGACCTGCACTGCTTTTCTCGACGAAATCACACCCAGAAGTCATCATCTATGATTTCCAGTTTTGTTTAAAGTGGGGTGAGAACCTAAGGCACTTCCAGAGCAATCTGAGTGAAGAATCTCTCTATGCCTTTATGATCGCCACCCTGCCTCCTGCACATTTTTAATTTTGTCACCTACACCTATTTGGACTACAATTTTTAAGCAAATTACTATGAGCCTTTCTAAGCATTCGACTTCCTTTTTATAAACAGCTCTATGGTATTTCATTGGTTTACATAATATTTAATTAAATCATGCTAGCACAGTAATAAATATTAAAGACCAGTGGCATAACAGGTGCGGGAACAAATACAACTGACCTCTGGCATGCACTGAACTTGACTGCCGGGAACGGAAGCGCGCAGGCTCCGCCAGGAGTGGTGGTCCGGACTCCCAGGCAATCAGGGGCCACCGTTCACATGGTGGGAAAATTAAACTAAAACTAAAACTGACTGAGTTGCAACTGCATTTCATTTTACCCACGGTTGGTGTTCTAACACAAGTTCAGAAGGATTTCTGCCACCACCCCACTCTCCCAGGCCCTGTGCTTTTTGCAAAATGTCCTCACGAGTCTCAAATTCTTCCTTGGGCAATGGTGAACACACTGGACTTGGTGACTGAGTAAGTGACCCAGACCTCTGTGTTCCCTTCGGGTGCCGGCGCGCGTCACCCTCTGGTTTCATCATCTGGAGCACATCACGCAGCAGCTCTGACTCACGGGGGTGATGGGGAAATCGCCAAGGTGGGTGATGCTCGCTGCAAATCCAGCTTTTGGAACAGTGCTTTTCAACACAGCCCCGCCAAGTGCACACGGCCCTGTGAAATCAGTGTTGAAGCTCTACGAAGATTCATTATTTTGAGCAAAAGAAGAAAACATGCAAAGAAAATCACCCACTGCCATGTATTTTGGGACTCTAATAGAGTGGGACCCCACTAGAGTGGGACCGCTTTAGGAGATGTCAGGAGACAGAATTAAAGTTGGCGCCACAGAAAGGGCGACCCTCCCTTCAGGTCCAAAAATCAAGAAAAAAGAATCTAAAAATCTGAAGGAATATTTGAAGAGTTCCATTCCATGAAGTGCAGGATGTTCAATTATAGCCTAAGACAGCCTGTGAGGACTCAGACCTTTACTGCGTGTACCAGCGTAGACTGGGAGGGGGGGACAGAATTCCACCAGTGCCTTGGAATGAATACGCTCTGCTACAGTGGACTCCTGGCAGACAATTTTGTTCTGGGCTCTTCAGGTTATTGATCAGCTTTCATTATGCATTCTTAACCTTGAGGACCAGGCCCTGAAGCAGTAATGCTGGTTATAATTAGCTATCACCATCCTTTTCTTTCAACTTGATTTAACTGATCATTTACTTATCAAGGTGATGCTCTCTACTCAGTTGCCAGCAATTAATGGCCTCAAGACTCACATTTTAAAGCAAAGAGTCATGCGCTGGGGTCGCATTAGTAGCTTCCATACTCGGTATGCAGCAGGTGCTGGGGTGGCGTGGTGAACAGACGGGCAGGGCTCTGTGTCACACCAAGCTGGTCCTAGTTTATGACCAAAGTTCATACATCCTCCTCAAAAAGACACTCAAAGAGGAACATGAACAAATTGGCAAATCCTCCATTCCATCTCATCCCTGGCACTCAGAAATGTCCCCAACTCTTGAACTGCCCCTGCATAGCTTGACTGTCACCGGGTAGTTATAAGAATTAGGGAAATTTTTAATTGAAAGTGTTCTGAGAATTAAAACATGCTAAAAGTACATCAAAGAGATTGTAAATAAGCAAAGGAAAAGAATTTAAAATTCAAATCAGAAACAAATTAAGTGATGAGTGATACCATGTCACTTCTTTTTTCCTTTTTAATACTAAAAGGGAAATTCTGAGGACTGGGTAAGACGCATTTAAGAAGCTGATAAAAATGAAGATTTCAAAGTCCCACCCCCAGAGATTATGGTTTAGTAGGTCTGAAATTTTTAATAAATCACCCAGGTAACTTTTGATGCAGGCAGCCCACTGAGCTACTATCCAGGTGAGATAATCCAAACTAGGGTCCCTTCACACACCTGGGAACACAAGCAGGAAAAGGCACTTTCTCAAGTTGTAATTAACAAGACAATACGCCCACGGAACCAGCAAAATACACTCGCCTTACCTAATATGCCACACACAACTCAGAACATCACCTTAATAAAACACCTGCTGTTAGCTGGCACTAATGGGCTGTATTGGCAATTTTTAAAAACATTTTTAAAGGATATAAACATACCATTAATTATAGTGAAGAGATAATCCGATCACCGGGCAGGTTCACCAATTCCTGCCACAGGTAATGAGTCAGATGAATTACAGCTACTTCCACGGGTTTGTAAGGACCAGATCTCTAAAGCTATCAAGATGCAACTAGTTGGCACCAAACAGAATATTTATCCTAAACACAGACTAAAGGACATACGACAGTAAAGAGAAGAAAATCATTCCGTTTCAGAATTAAGGTACTTCACCTGGCAAGAACCCTTCGCTGAGAAAGGGACTGATTGCACTTTCACCCAAATTTCATTTCATTCTCTTCAGAAATCATTTATTTGTCTCTGTGTTTTTGGAGCTTCGAAAAAAAAAAGGAGTCTATTACATGTGTTTGTTATGTTTAACACCCTGCTATCTAGGTCATGTGTCCAGCAACATCACTTACCAGCACAGAACCAAGAAGCAAGACCTATCGTTAATGAGTGAGCAAACCATGCCGGGAAACCCACCCACTGGGATCAAGGCACTTTGCTTACAAGGCGGAGACCTCTCAGGGCCCACCACCTCTTCCTTTACATACAATATCAACAGGACCACCATCTAGCTTCCCAGCCCACAGATGATGAACAGAAGGATATCTGAAGGACATGCTTCTGTCCCAGGAGGTGCAGACAATATCCATGACTAACAAGATGAAAAAGGAAACCTCAAGGAGTACACCCTTCTCAAAGACAGGTCCCATCTCCAGCTTCCGGATCCTCTAGGGTAGGGACAGGATGTCCCACCTGCCTGAATCATCGCTGAGGACATCACTTTTCCATCAAGCAGCTTTCAAGGAAAGGTGAAATTAAGTCCAGTGTACAGGTTTAAGCAGGAAAGCAGCAGATACAGAGACCACAGGCAGCAAATACCTGGTGCTGCAGAATCACCCGCCTTCCTGCATCCAGAGCAGACACAGGGGCACTTGGCCGTCCTTTCGCTGAGCGTGAACCCAGCCTCAGAATCCAGTTCTCTGCAGCACGCAGGCAACTGCTCCCTGCACACTGATGGAAACCCGCTTGTCAGCTGCAGCTGGGAAAGATGACACTAGGAAGCGAGGCTCATCAACGCCCTGGAGCAGTCAGGATCTGCTCCTTCCCCGAGAGCTGCGCAGAGGCGGCTCCACCACAGGCAAACAAGCGCAGCAGGCCCGGCTGAAACCACTCACAGGCCGGTTTCCCAAGAACATGCAAAACGGACCAGTCCCGGGAAGGACCAAGGCATCTGTGCACCTCCCATGTATTTTTAGCTCCTTCAATCAGCTGCTGTTTCCTGTCCACACTCAGGCAGGTGCTTACTGATAAGTTGCATCTCGGAGGGTGGGGGCAGAGGGATAAATTAAAAAAAAAAAAAAAGTCACATCTCTCCACTTCTTAAAGGAGATGCCACTGGAGGAAGAACAGGGGTGCGACCGGTAGCTCCCTTCAATTTCCTCACCCCCAGATCAGCAGACGAGAGGCAGAGCAGACTCATGATTAAGAGACAAGCCAGATCACCTGGAACTGATTCCTGGCTCCGCCGCCTACTAGCTGGGCCTTCAGGCAAATTGCTTAACTGCCCTCTGCCTCAGTTCCCCCATCTGCAAAATGGGAGAACATAAAAATATTTACTTCATAGGGTTGTTTTGGGGATTAAATGGGGTAATACATGTAAAGTCCTTAAAACGGTGACCAGCAAGCACATTAAAATATCAGCAATCATTCTTACATTATTTCAGTGAACTGAGGTTCTTTGGTTAAATTTTCATGGTTTTACAGAGCTAAGGAAATGTTTTCTTCTGAACTTACCTTTTAGAAATTTACATTTGGCTTTGAAATTCAAAACCAAGAGAACTAGAAAGTTGTATGTTTTCCCTATACAAAAAGCAAGTTACATGAAAGAGTGATAGGATAAAAATGAACCATCTTTTTTCTCACTTTGACTTGAAAACCGATTTCCTGTCTTCCTCTGGGTGAGAGCCCCTGCCGTGAGGAGGCAGCAGCTGTGGCCCAGCTAAGACAAGCAAAGGCCCCTGGTGTCACTGGCGGCAGAACCAGAGGAATTACAGGACACTGGAGAGCCTTCTCTCTGGGCGGAGGCAAGAGACGATGAGGGAATGTTCCAGCTACTGCAACCTAGGCTGCCGTGAAATCTTATACGCGGTGCATCGGCTTGGAGCACCAGCCACAACTTTTTATCAGATTCAAATTGAGATGACAGAGGACATCTTTCAATAATCTAATGATGACGTTTATAGCACTTACTATGACAGGCAGCATCTGTGGTCCTTACAGGCTGATCTAAAGTTGTCTTCACGGTGATCCTTTGTGGTCAGATCGATTACTGACACTTTACAGAAAGGAAAACTGGGGCTCAGAGAGGTTAACTGGCAGGGGTTAAGGTTATAGAATCATACATGATAAAGCCAGGATTCAAGTATTTTATTCATTCAACAAGCATTTTACTGAGCAACTACTACACGCCAGGTATCGTTCTAGGTTCTAGAAATGCAGCCATGAACAAAACCAAGTTCCTGCCTGGGCAGAACTCTCATCCAAGAAGGGGGAGATTTACAGTAACTAAACATAGTGAATCTGTAATAGAACATATGGAAGGCGGGAGTGCCTTGAAGAACAGTGAGGCACGGTAAGTAGAGGGATGAGGGACAGGGCAGTAATTACAGATCGGATGGTCAGGGAAGGCTTCTTGGAGGAGGTGACAGCTGATCAGCTGCTCCAGGTCCAGAGCCAATGCCTTTACCTACTGCCTGTAATGACATCACAGCAAAACCTCAAAACCAGGAGAGTGCCAGCCTGCACCTCACCGAGATCTCCTTCAAGCAAAGCAGGTGGCCTTCAGGAAATTCTGAAGTCTGAATTGCCATTCTCGTGTAATCACGACAGGCCATCTGAACTGCAGCTCCTCATCCACCTGCACTGCTCCCAGGAGTGACCCTGCTCTCAGCCTGAGAAAGGCTCCTGGGCTCCTCTGCATCCTTGGCGTGCCCCCGCTCCACCGCTCTGCCCTGGTCTAGATGCAGAAGGAAAGCTCATCCCAGCAGCCCTGAAGAGTGTTTAAAAAATTCTGATGAAAGCTCTTGCCTCACCAAAGGTTGGAACCACCCACCTGTGCAACTAATACAAACTGGGGTTTCTCAGTCTGCACAAAGGAATCTTCTAATTTTTCTCTTTCAGGGCTTTTGAAAAGTATGAGTTTTATGTTCTCCCATTTTACAAATGGGGAAACTGAGGCAGAGGGCAGTTAAGTAATTTTCCTGAGGGCCCAGCAAGGCGGAGGGGAGAATCGAGTCCAGGCGCTCTGGCTCGTCCCTTAATTCTTCAGCAGCCTCTTCCACGGGGTCCTCAGCGATCATCACCGAGTTCACCACCATCCACGGCCGCCCCTTTCCACCTGGGCGTGTTACTAAGCCCTGGCTGTCTGCTAGTGGCACCTTCCTCGGTCTGTTCCCGTGAGGACCAAAGCACCTGAGGCCAAGCGTCAGCAGTCATCACCAGCACCACCATAGCCACCGGTCACTGAACTCTAACTGGGAACACATGCCACCCAATACTCAAGGCCACAATGGGAGGAGGTGGGGGACGTATAACCGCATCGTAGGCCAGGAAGCTGAGGCTCAGGCAGGGGTACCCTGCCTCCCACTTACAGACGGTTCCCAGGGAATGAAAACCCAGATCGGTAGAAGTTCAAAGCCAATGCTTCTTCCTACTCTTGCTAAGCAACCTCTCTGCAACAAAACTCTCTGGGCAATGACATCAGCATTGGTCAATTAGGGACAATATAGTTATGTAAATTCAAGACTCTCTAAAACCCAAGAGCACAGTAAATTAGGTGGCTTCAGGCTGCAATTGAAATCAGCTCTGAAAGCAAACAGGTTCGAGGTCCCCATGTATAGCAGTTAGACGACTCAAGTGATGTTGCCTCTGTTGATTTACCTGTAGAGGAGGAGAGTACGATCTCCCTCAGGTGGCGGCAGAGCATACATGAGTCACGTAAGCACTCAGAAAGGTGCCCGGCACGTACAAACGGCCGGTAGCTCCCTCCACGGTGGGCATTCCATCCCCAGGTTTCACTCAAGTCCCAGGGCAGGGGACTGTGCTCTTGCCACAGGCTAGAGCCCCTTGGCTCTAGAGGCCGGCACCTGATCCAGATTGCCTGTTTAAAGATGCTTTCTGAATGGCTGGCCAACTGAATCGCTACAGGAGAATGTGCCTGAATTCACAAGTCCAATAATAGCTTGGAAATAGAAGCCATCTGAAAATGTTCCTAAACTCTAGCTGGGTTGGCAAGGATTGGATATGATTATAAAAAGCAAGTGAGTGAGAAGAGAATGTTACTGCAAGGAAAAGGAAAATTGAACCCATATGAGTTTTAAATAACAACTCCAATAAAGAATATTAAAAATTGTAATTCTAGCAATAATTAAATACTAACACAAATTCAACTGCTGTACACTGAAATTCTAAGTTAAAAAATTAAAACTGCCATAACTGTATCCTATGGTCTAAATACCCCTTTTGTTATTAACTTACCTGTGCAAATAAATTCCAGGTCTTTTTAAAATGACTAATATTTTAAATTTACATTTAGATGTAATGCTAAGACTCACTAGATTAAGTAGAATCCCAGATTACACAGTAGGCTCCTGTCTCAACACTGATACGGAAATACTCTTAGCTTAAATATGATTCAGAACATACACCTGTGCTTTAAAACCCACCTGTAGCTTTCTGTCTACTGAAATGACGCTCCAGTTCTCTCCCCTCACTAACTCAGGTAGCACCTATTAAGGGATGTTCAGAAATGCGGCTTCTTTCATTGACCTCCTGCTGCGGTTTATTAGCAGGACCTGAGAAGGCACATTTAGGCACTAAGGTCCTTCCATAAAAGGTTTGCCTTGTTCGAACATCGCCTGAACTTCCTATTCTTTTTCACGAGAAAGATTTGAAGAGAAATCCGGCTGGCACAGTGAGGCAGAAAACACGAGCGTGTACAAATCCTATTACGCCCAATAGATCGACAAATTTACTCCAATAAAAGTATCTCCAACCCCCTTTAATGGCTCACAATTGAATGTAATTTTTGCAACTGCAAGTAATTTAATGCAGAGTCATGATGGTTGTCTGAATTCTTATTCTTAACCCAGAAACCAAAGAAAACCCAAACACACTCTCCAGGTTCTAATCCTGTATTTTGAAAATACCAGTATCAGCAGAACTGTAAATACGCCTTGTTTTGTACACACGTCACGCACTGTCTGCTGAGGCGGGGAGGCGAGCCCAGACCAACTTTCTTTTTGGGTTAATGCACAGAGGTCAAGGCTCTCCCCGGTGACCCCTGGCACTTTCTTTAGAATCATTTCCAAAATCACTAGGGTTTTACCACAATGAGCTTGGTTTCTGTTGAAGTCAGACGGCTGCTGGGGAAGCAGATGGCTCTACAAAGCCACTGACCTGAACGGACCGGCCCGCTGGGGCAGAAGTCACTCCATAGCGGGGAGCGACCCGGAAGGCGAGGCACCCTCGCAGCTGCTCTTGACTAGCGAACAGTCTTGCTGTACCAGGTTTCCTTCCCCACAGAGCAACTGTTCTACTTGCTCACCAATGCTGGCAAAGCCTTTAATAGAGAAGGTACTGAGACCTGTTTTCTACATTCAGAAGAAATGAAATTCTTTAAAAAAAAAAAAACCTATAAAAAAACGATAGGACAGAGTAGCTTGGAGGCAGTTCAAATCCTAACTTGCCACTTTACAGCTGTGCCACTCACCCAGGAACAAAATCACTTCCCTGAGTCTGTTTCCCCATCTGTAAGTGACACCAACCTCATGAGTGTTACTGTCAAGATTCAAGTTGTTAAAATGCTCAGCACAGCAGCCAGCACACAGCAAGCCCTGGGAAGCCATGCTAAATGCAGCCGGAAGCTGATGAGCTCACTGCCCACGGGCAGGAGGGAGAAAGAACCGGGGAGACCTGGTGCAGGGGGCAGCGGCCCGGGCTCACCGTCTCCACACTTCAACCAAGGTGCCGTTTTACCTACATGGCACCTACTCAAGCCTAAAGTTTTGTTCCATTCAGTATCTGTCTTTACACTGGATGTTTTATCTGGAATCTTAATGGTCACATGGATGTCATCATTCCCACCAATCTAGATCTTGTTTCTATTTCTTTGTATCCCACAGCACTGTGTTTGTAGTTTGTGCTGCTTGTCGGGCAAACCTCGCGGGAAAGGTCACAGCACCAAACGGGAGGGGCCCAACAGAGCCTTGGAGCAAGTACAGCCAGAAGGAAACTGCACAACAGGCCGGTGGTTCCTTCGCCCTCCGAGGCCGACCACCTGTCTTGCCACCAACGCACGTGCCTTTCTGCGGCCCACGGCTCAGGACTGGCTTCAGGATTACCCTGTACTCCCCACCCGCAGATCTTGGGAAGATGGGAAAATGACAGTGTCCACTTTGCAGGGCGATTCTACAGGTTACATGTGGCACTGAGGCTCAAAGAACACAGTACTCTAGCAATTCAGAGCTACACGCATCTGTTATTTTTCCAATATAAATTCAGAAATTCTCAAGTGTGCGCTGAATTTACCTGGGGGCTTTAAAGACTACCCAAGCCCCACCCTGAAATAGCCTAATTGGAAAGCCTGGCTGCAGAGCCTTCAAACTAGTTTTGACAAGTCCCCCAGGTGCAGCTCAGAAACCACTGTACTAGGGCGCAGGGCTTGCAGCTCCTCTGAAGTCGGGAGAATGGTCACTCACACTTGTGATGCTCTCGAACGCACCCTCAAGAGGGCTTTACCAGAACCTTCACTTGAGGGGCCAGACCCCCAAGCAGCAGCACAGGGCTGGTGCCAGCCACCAGGGAGGACAGAGGCCACAGGCTGCTGGACCTGGAAAAGCCAACACAAAATGACAAGCCGTTTTCTGCTTAGTCTATCAGCCCAGTGTTTGGAGCACTTTCAATGTGATCTTTACATCCAAACCAACCCTTTTCTCAACCTCCTGTGCTCGATTGGTTTTCAAGGTAAATTACTCTTTATCAAATTTTTTATGGATGTAAGTCAATATATTCAAAGTGAGGTTCGATATCAAATGAAAACCCTCATGAATAAAATAGCAAATGCATTAAATGAGTTATAATTTTAGTGGAGTCACTTTAACATATCGCCTAGGTATCAGCGCTCAGATGTGAAGCTGGGAGCATCTTCCTGACCACCTAGACTTTGGGGCACTGTGACAGAGTAAGGAGGTGTTGAATTTGAAGCATAAGAAAGGGGAAAAGGCCTGCTTCACGGTGGCTGGTCAGGATGAGTCCCACCACCTGAATGTAAGCTCCGCAGGGGTGGGGATTTCCATTTTGTCCACTGATATCTCCTAAACACCCAGGACATAGCCAGACATATACTAAGTACTCAGTAAATTGATTCTATAAAATAACTTGCTAGCAAGTACTTGCAACAGCCAAGTTAAAGAACAGCCAGCCTAGAGAGGGATTTATAACAGAAATACTATGAAATGCTTCAAAATAGTAGCAGGGACAGAAAGCTTTAGTTATTAGGTTTCAATTTGTAAAAATGTTCAACTCTATAAAGAGAAAAAGCAACCAAAATGGGGCAGCTCCTCCCTGGTGAGATGGATGTCACGTGGCTTCTTGGGGACTCCACCATTCAGTAAACGTGAGTGCCTGTGGTGTCCCATGTACTGCTGGAAGAGCTGGGGACGCCGTGAACGAGCCTTCGCCCCACCCTTTCCAGTGTGGTTCCAGATCCAGCAGAAAAGATCTCCTTCTAGAAGGAGCACTCAGAGACCATCCAGTCCAGCCCACACTTTTTGCAGATTAGGAACTACTATCTAGAAAACAAGAGAATCTGCCCGAGCCAAAGTCAGGCTAAACCACCAGAGTCATGAGGGCACTTGTTACAGGCCTGTTTACTGAAGGCCGCAGACGGGCTAGCGTGGAAACCCGCTTCCCCCCTGGGGTCAGCGCTCGTCTCTCTCCCAGTTTCAACTCCTCACGGGCCCTGCTGCATGTTCGGTACTCACTTCAGCAGAGTGTTTAAAACTGCTGATACTGAAGGCCATTTCCAAACCCCTGCCGACCTCTCTCCTCCACCTCCCTGGGTTTTTCTAACGTAAGAATATCATAAGCCAGACGTGTGAACATCTGGCCAAGGGGAGTTGGTCATCCCTTTACCTCCTTTCCCTGACGAATGACACAGATGGTGTTAGAACAAGTGCTCTGATGTTGGATTATATGAAACTGCTTCTACCTGATCGTTTTCAATCTTAAAAAAACAGCAGTTTCATATAAATTTAACATAAATGCTACAACTTCTTTGTTTCATTCTTTGGAGATCCATAAAAATAAACATAATCCACAAACTAGAGTTAACCGTCAGCAAGCACAGAGGATGCTGAGCTCCCAGAGATGGAATTCTTTATTTCACTCTTACGAAGAGTGAGCTCACAAGGTACTTCTCAGCGCCACTGTCTGTCTGCCATCCAAACAGAACTGCAAGTGGAACAGGCACGTGTCAAATACAAAGCGAGCGAACAGAGGCCCGGCAGGCTCCCTGCACAGGAAAGAGCGCAGGCTTTGCACAGCCTCCGCGCACCTCCCCTCTACTGCTCCCGATCGTACAAAATGCAGTCCTTTCACAAGCTTTTAGAAAGTTTTTTATTGGTTACAATTATGTAAAATGTATCATTTAAATTCTCCTCTAGTTATTAAGTGTTTGCAGCAACAGCATAAAAAAATCTTTTTTTTTAATACATCTGACAAGCCCCAAAGATTTCAATGCTGAAGGGGAAAAACAGCAAACACCACTCTCTTCTATAATTAACCTCTCTCTCAAGGCTACATTGGTTAAAATCAATGGACAACCCCTTTTATATGTCAAATTGTAAATTTTAATGTTTTCATTAGAATAGTCTTTTATAGCACTCTCCAACAAGAAGCAATAAAATAACTAACAGCAAACTTCAATACAGGAACACGCTCCAGATTAACAACTCAAACAAAAAATGTAAAATGTAAATCACATATAATACAATTGAAGCGTCCAAAACAATTTAAATAATTTTAAATATTTTATTTTTAAACTGCTACAAATGCTTTACACAATATTTCAACATAAAGTCCCCATAACAGAAATGTAACAAAATGGGAATGATAGTGAAAGGGTTAAAGTGGCATAAATTCACCAAATATTAAACTACAAATTTTAAGAGGTAGATTACTTTTAAAGTTGAGAACAAAAACAGTATGAATAAAACCTAGCCATTTTCCACCAACTCAGTCATTGATCGGGGTGGGGGTGCAGAAAAATGCACGGAGAAATGATACTTGCAGACTAGGCAGAGGCCAATTTGTTGTCTTTAATCTCTATAGAGACTCAAGAGTAAAACCTGGTATGTAAATTCATATCTACTTCTGTGTAGACAGACATCTCACAGGCCTGGGATGCACCCTGTGCATTCACATACTGCTACGTAGTCTCTGACAATATGTAATAGTTATAAATTAGTGCCAGATAGTAATTTGAGAAGATAATATCCATTTGGATATACAAACATGACATGGTAAGGAGGCATAAAAAAAAAGTCCATATCCAATCTGCCTGTGATTTAAAAACAAAAACAGGGCAAGAGATCAGCTAAATTGCTTCTCTCTGTCTATAATTCATTTAAAAGAAAGGCATCAAGAGCTGGTAAGTGAGCAAAACGTTTTAAATGAGTGCATCTGAATTTTCCATCCCTGAAATCTACAACGAACTACTGCCAAAACAGAGGACTTGCTTTGCAAGGTTAAGTTCAAATCATTCCTTTCTCTCCTATGTGCCAAAAACAAGGGCTACACTCAGATCTGAGTTACCAGTCCCGTGATGAGAAGCCAGTTCATCTAGCCCGTCTTACAGTGCCCTCCTCTTTGGATCTCAATCACCCAGGAAGGAGCCCAGCACACGGGGTTGGGCACCACCGAAGAAGCAGATGCCTGACTCTAAGCCTGCTGGCAATCGGTTGTGTGTTAGGATTTTTGAGTCAGCTTCAACTGGTCTTGCAAGCTTGGTAGATTTCGTATCCTTTGCCGTAGTGCTTATCCTAAGTTGAGCATGCAATATCTTTTAGTCAATTAAGGTTTGTTTTGTTTTGGGGGCTTTTCTACAGGAAGTTCCTAGAAAATAAGAAAACTGAAGATAAATGACAACATAACATAACCTTGTATGAATTGACCATGTTAAAGAAAAAGGTGAGTAGACCATAAGACAAATGTTATTAAGACAGCAACACATAAATGACTCTGAAGGTATTTAGGAACTCAAGTGTCCTACTCAGAAGACACACAGGGGAGGAACTACATGTAGGTCCATTTCCTAGTAGGTGCAGCAGACACAGAGACACGGGAAATCAGCATTTTATTTTTTTAATCAATTCACGGTAAATGGAAAAACTTGGTCTAGAATTTCATTTTTTTCTCTATCGTTAAATTTTCTTGAGTGGCTGCAAAGGAGCTCAGTTAAAAAAAAAAAAGAAGTTGCTCTAAAAGGAGCATCAAAGAATGTAAAACACCTTGAGATTTACAAAGGTGAAAGATGGCTAAGAGGTAAGTAGACAATGTACCTCTCTCTTTCCCTTTATGTCATGCTGGAGCCTGTGAGAATGAACCCTCAGCATCAGATCTAAATTCAGCACCACAAAAAGCCACAGGTAGGCTCTGACAGCTAACTCGGGGGGGCGGGGGAGGGTGTCAGTGTATTAAGAGCTGCACAGGAGAATTTGAAAGATGAGTGGCATGCCTGGTTTCCTTTGCTGCTCTGTCCTAAGAAAAAAATTGGAGCATGTGTCTTTTTTTACACCCTGACTAGCACCATGGCTTGTGCTCCAGGAAATTACCAACTAGCAAACTGCTGAACCTTCAGTGTTAATGGAAAACTCAGACTACATCCACATGGCTAACTGCAAGCACATACTTGAAAAACTGTGGAATCCTAAACTGGAATTCAAATGTGAAACATCTGAGTGTTGGGGACTAGTTCTCAAACACAGTTTGTTGTAAAGAAATACACAGGAAAGGATGTGGTGCCCATTCTGTGATTAGTCCCCATGTATGCGACAGGGTAAGGAGAGCAAAATCCTGAAGAGAAAGTGAAAGCAAGTATTTATGAACGTGTGATTGTGTCATGAATCATCCCTAAAGAAAACTGAGAAGTAGAAATATACGAAAACTGGAAGACCACTGCAGTTGAAACTCCTTATCAATGTGATACAAGGAATATGTACTGAGGCTGAGGCCTACTCTGGGACAGTCCTGGGAGAGACATATGCTAAGATCATACTCCCCCAGGTCGAAGTTTAGGGATCCTGGTTTTGTACTAAACTCCTTATGAGGTACTAAGAAGACCAAAACAAACAGTGAAGAAATGCCCACTTTCGTGTCCAGACAGTCAAAATACGATGTCTCATTGAACAACTGCTTTTTTAATTCCCCAAAACACATCACAAGTTTATGGTCACTTGGCAAGTAGACCCCTGGGCGATACTCCCACAGCCAACAGACGTGTCTACAGCACAGCTCCAAAGACTCACCAGGAGCGGCTACCCTGGGTGTCTGCCGCTACCATCTACCCGTTAGGACAACACCTTGGGTTCTTATCTAGTTCTTCTGTGCTTCCTGTTAGGACAAATTTCACTCCAGCAATGTAACTTTTCTGTTAAGTATCAAAGCACAGCATTGAAGTTAACTGGAGCAAAGGAGAGAGAATTTTTTAGGCACTCTAGTCCTCTGCAGACTTAAGGGTTCTTTAAAAGGCGCTAAAGCTAACTGAATGAGCTTCGTAAGTTTATAGTCACCTTTTCTTTACAGAACTTTATTTCTTCGTATCAATTTTACTCTTGAATTGTAGCAGTGGGATCCAGTACAAAAGAAGAGATTCTTTCAGATAATGTCAAAGACAAAAAGGGACATACTATATTCTAAAGCACCAACCACCTGGGAGGTATATTTTAGTACAATCTATGACAATGATGGTACATTTTGGTAGTTTAAGACACCAGCAACTTGAGCAGGACTCACACAGGACTGAGTGCAAACAAGTGCACAGTTAAACTGCTAAAGGCAGGCAGCTGTGACAGCCAATGAACAGCTGCTTATTTTCACAGGGCAAACCTCCAAGACACCACCTATGCAAGTGCGCTGGCCAGAGACCAAATGTTGATCAGAGCTATAGCAACTGAATATTTAATACATTTATAAAGTAGCTTTTTAAAAATCTAATCCTTTAATCCTATGGTAAATCATACAAATCAGCCTTGGCTACTGATTCCTCTCTACATCTTTCTTTAGCCAGAATTTAAGGCACACCAGCACCAAGAATTCTACCCGATCAATTATGCAGCGATAATGCATAATTGTGCACTATGACCTCATGCAGATATCCTCATGACCTCTCCAAAATAGCAGTCACGCCACAGTTATCTCTAATTCTGCCTGCTTAAGCACGAAAGAACTTTCAGACACCAAAAGCTATAGCCATGAAAGCCTGGAGTCAGTTCAGGCAGCTTACTCTGAGAAGACAAGATTTAGAAGTATTTTGTAGAAATGCTATCTGATGATGAATAATTTCACAGGAGATTGACCTATAGGAATTACTCAGGAAACAGCAGGAATTCCGAGGATGCATATCAACTTAGAATAAGAGACTTAGAAAGTTTGAGAAGTCAATGTAACAAATTTAACTATTGCCATATCTTTTTGTTGGTCACTAAGAACAGTTTCTAACACAGAGAGAACATGCAATAAAGCAGTAAAGTCAACTCAAATCTAAGACAAATCCCTACATAATTACTGGGAAAACAAAGGCATTGACAAATGAGGTGGTCTTGCCCTGGGTTATCACATGTGCCTGAAAGACCCCAGAAGGTCTCTGACTTGCTACAGGGTTCTAAGCGCTCTCTCCCACTCTTCTTCCGCTTTGGAACCTGGCTTGTTTATTATCCTATGACTGGAGATTGCGGGCGGGAACATACGACATTTTTTAAAAAAATGTTTTGTTTAACCAATGCAACAAGTTGTTAAAACACCGGCAATCGAAGAAAGCACAAATAATGAAAGCAGTCTTAGTTACTATATCTATGCTGAAGTCACAAAAATATTAAACAAGATTGCAACATGGTTTACTAATGAACTCAGTGATCCATCGCAACCTAAGAAATGACCTATGATCTGGAAATAATACAAGTGACACTGAGGTATTAACCAAGGTATGAAGGAAGTTTGAGAGAATCTCATCTTTTCCTACAGAGTTCTTTCAAGAGCTTTTCCAGGGTTTCAAAATCAATTCACACTAGGCCCTATTAAAGAAATGGTACCACTTTGTGAGTCCTAAGCCTGAAATAAAAACTATTTATTCATCTCTACAGCAGCCGAAGCAATAACCCTTCATGCCTACAACTTATGCAACAGCTATTTCCTTTAAATGCTTAGATCAAAATTTTACGGGAAAGGAAGAAAAGATACAAATAAAGAAAACCCCTGGGCAAGGACACTGCTGTCTTGCGTCTTTTCCTCCCATGAGCTGGAGCTTACCTGAAGTCCTTCAGCTCCTGCTTGGCACTGCCATCCTCTCTCTTGTTGTCACTCAGGTCGGCAGCAGCTGCCAGCTGAAGGCTTCGGGTGACTGGCCCCCCACTCCGCTCTCTGGATTTTATATTGAACCGGTCTGTTCTTTTCTTGCTCGCCAGGGCGGACTTGCTTTGTAAAACAGCTTTGCTCTTCTGCACCCTCACGTGCAGGGTCCGGGAGGTTTTGCTCGAGAGCTGGGCTGAATGATTCTTGGCCACAGCTTTCGGTTTTTTCCCCTCAACGTGAGTTATTTTAGCCATTCTTATTGGGCTGGAGTTCCTTAAAGAAGAGGAGCTTGGTTTTTTGGACTTAACGGAAGTTGCGAATTTGACATTCTGTTTGGACCTGAAGGACGAGGAGGGCAGTGGGACTTGGGCAGGGCCCGAGCTGCGGGCTCTGGTCTTGCCCAAAGGAGCCTGCGTGCTTTGCATTTTAATCTCTGCATCTGCTGTCCGCCTGCGGTGGTTGCTGTTACTGTTTTTGTCACTACTTGCAGATGATGAGTGTCCACCTTTCTTGGATGAATGAGAAACTTTTTTTTTGGGAGGAGAAAGGGGCTTTTTGGGACAGCTGAAAGCGGCATGTTTATTCAGGCTTCCAATGTATGTGAACTCTCGATTACAGTAAGGGCAGATGTGAGACGATGACTCGGAAGCATTTTTCAAGTCAGCCTTCTGCTTTGCAGATTTGTTTTTTTGAAGGATTGCTTTCTGTACAAGCTGATTTTTTTTCTTCAATGCATTTAATTTGAGCTTATTCGATGACATTTTGCTAAGCTCAACACTAAAGTTCAGTCTTTTGGGTTGTCCCATTCGTCGGAAGGCATTTTTCCCAGAGTTATCTAAAACCACCACACCATTTTTGGGTTGTATAGTTTGTTTCAACGGTACTGGATTTTTCTTAGGGGTATACCTCTTCTTGTCACTTGCAGAAGCACATGCCAGGATATGTTTGTGCAACTCAGGCATGTTGTCAACGCCTTTTCCACATTTTGTGCAGCGAATGGCAGTAGTAAACGTCTGTGGAATATTGTGTGTAGTGAAATTTGTGGCTGTCACACCGATACCCATGGGATTTCGGTGATGGTACTGAAATGGAGGTGGCTTAAAGCTTGGGTAGTGCTGATTGAGACCCAATCGAACATCTGGATCTTTCGTCTTTATTCCGGAAGCCATTATTTTTATGGTCGTATAAAGCTCTTCAGAGGAATCATTTAACTCTTCCTCTTCTTTAGAAGTTTCTAATGGATCTTCTGGCAAAATCTGCATATGCTCTATATGGGCCTTGCTGGGATCTGTGAAGTTCTGGGGCCTCAGAGTCCCACTTTCAAACTCGTGGTGTGTGCATACCTTATCTGGGTGGAGATCTCGCTGGTGCTGTTGCAAATTGCACAAAAAAGCAAATTCTTTTTTACAAACAGAACATACAAAGATATTTCCAACTCCATGAAGCAAAAAGCGATGCTCTGACAAATCAGTTTTATCCTTAAAAAGCTGTACACAAAATTCACATTTGAAGGGCCATTCTTCAGCATGAATAGATAAATGTTTGGTTAGATCTTTAATGGAAAGAAAAGGTGATTCACAGACATTGCAAACAAAGTTTTTGTTGAATGTTTCCTGAACGATATCCTGTTCAACAGCAGACTGGGGCTCTTCCCTGGGTTTCAGATCTTCATTCTCTAATTCCTCCGGTTTGAAAGATATCATGGGGAGAGACGCCTCCAGATTATCACCAGAGGAAACGACAGATGATACTGCTGAAAGAGGAGGTGGAGAAGGGGAAGAGGAGGAGGAGGAAGGGAATGAAGAGGAGGAAGATGATGAGGAGGAGGAAGAAGAAAGTGTTGGAGGCCCAGGTGAAGCAGCAGACATAAGAGGCTCCACGGGAGGAATGGGAGAGGGAGAGGGAGATACTGTAGGGGACAGAATTGGGAGTGGGGACTGTGTAGTGGCATTCGAGAGTGGCGAGGGACACGGATGAGGAGATGTGCCGGAAGAGGGGGCTGGAAGAGGTATGGTAGGAAGGAGGGGAGGCGGCGGAGTGGCAACAGTTAATACCGGAGGACAGGGTGGAGGAGAAGAGGGATCTGTGGGGACCAAGAGAGGAGGCAACTGACTGGAAGAATGAGAAGATGGCTGCAGGGCAGGTGACGAAGGACAAACACCAGGTGAGGACTCAGCAGTCGGGGCAGGGAAACCAGAGTCAGGGCCAAGGTCAGGATCTGGCTGGGCTTCTACGGACTTGCAAGGACTTGGGCTCCTGGCCACATCTGCAATGTTTTCTATAGGTAAATCGACGCCATTATATTCATTGAGAAGAACCTTCTGTAGCATGCGGGTGGTTGGTTTCTTTTTCTTTACAGCACTACAGGTTGACTGTACTGAATGATTTTCTTTGAATTCCTTCCCTTCAGAGTCACTACAAGGCTTTTTATGCACACTGAGATCTAATACAGATTCCCACTGGACCAGAGTCTTGCCTGTACCCTCACCCTTCTGTTTGACACCACTGGATAAATCCAGTGGCTGTTGGTTGCACACATTGCTAAAAGTAGAACTGGCTGTCCACTCTTTAGATATTTTATATTCATCAAAGCACGAAGGGCTCACAGTTTCTCTCTCATCTCTCCCAGACATACTCCAGGCTGGTGAGTCACTGTGACTTTCTAATTTGGGTTTCTTGGAAGTCAGAACCGAATCGGTCCATGCTGCTTTCCCGTCACTTGGCTTTCCAAAGTCTCGAAGGGCAGGACTGTGCTGTGGAGAGCTGGGAGGAGAGGTGGTTCGCCTCTTGAACCTACTGGAGGTCACGGGTAACATGGACGCAGGAGCAGACACACAAACAGGACCTAGTTTAGGTATTTCAGTTGCTGAAATCCCTGCAGGAGGAGTTAGTTTATCCTGGTTTTGAAGAAGCTGTTTGAGCTGTGATGACAAATAAACACTTTTCTCTTTATGGAAAGACACTGTCTCTGTCGTTGATATGCTCAGAGGCAGACTTAAAGAACACGAGGGAGCCACGGGGTCAGAATCTGTTTCGGCTTTAATTCTGGGTAGCACAGGTGGACTAGTAGTTCTCCGTTTCTTGGACTCACTGTTTGCGCTGCTGGAAGGTTCTTTAGGAAGATCATCTGTTATAGGGACCTGTGTGGTCTTTATATTTTGAGTAATTTCCACTGTAACTGGAGTGAGCAGACAATTTATACCATACAAATCTGCCGAATTAGATTCCATTTCAATCACATCACAGCTACTGGTGGTGTTGTTAGTTTGAATTTTACCATCAATATAGTAATTTAAGTTTTCAGAGATATTGCTAGAAATGTCCATGATGTAAACGTCATCTGCTTCCCCCTCCTCCTCTGGCTCTGTGCTCGGGACGTAGACATTCTGGGTGGGCTGGGCCTGCTCCACTGGAGGCTGCAGCTCTTCAAGGCCTCCTTTTCGCCGTACGCCTTTGGGAATCAGATGGCGTTCATGAACTCTACGCTGATGCCGTCGCATATTGGTATGAGTTCCAAAAACCTTTTTACAGTATTTGCATGGATGAAGTTCTTTAACTTCCCCATTCTCTTCTAAAATAGAAGAATTTACTGTTTCTTGGGAAGCTTTCTCCGAACTCACGATCAGACAGTCTTGCCCAAGATTGGGAGGATTCAATTCATCTTTCTGAGTAACATTTTCTCCAGATACTTTGCCATTAGCTGGGTCCTCTGATGGCTGCAGTGTCAAGCTGGGTTTTCGCTTTAACCCTGCTTCGTGGCGCCGCTCATGCCGCCTCCTGTTAATCTGCGTGCCAAAAGCTTTCCCGCAGTACTTGCATTTGAAAGCATGATTGACCGTCGACATGTGGATGTGCATGTGACGCTCCAGCCCCTGCTTGGTTGTGAACTTCCTTTCACAGTGCTGACACGGAAACATAAATGTTTCAAATACATCACCATTGGCCTCTTCCCTAGTTTTAGGGATTTTGATAACAGGTGTTACCTCCTCTGGAGAGTCTTTAAGAACTTCTTTTGAAGTATTTTTTGGTTCTTCTAATAAATCTTCTGGTTTCTCATCACACCGTATTTCTGGCTCTTTCACAGAACTTTCATTTGGCATGTGAGCTTCCTCCTCCCCGTCTTCTTCCAACTCATCTTCATCGTCTTCTTCTTCTTCTTCTTCCTCCTCCTGCTCCTCCTCCTCCTCTTCCTCCAAATCATTCACCTCACAGTTTGTTGCTTCTAATTTCTCGTCTGGTTCTGGCTGCGGCTCACAGGCAGCGGGAGGGGTTACCAGTTCTGGAAGCACGTCCTGACCAGCCACCTCCTGAAGAACGGCTGGCTGCTCAAGTGCTGAAGCCAAAGGCTTCTCCTCCTCTTCTTTAGGACCTAGAAAGCACACGGAAGCAGAAGCATGGAGGTGAAGCATGGAAAACCAGCCACCCTGTGATCAAGTTATTTCTCTTATACCTAAAATGTATAAGGGAGATTACGATTCACAATAAATTACTTCTACTTTATATACTTCATTTATAGAGCTGTACTGGATATGAATCCATTTCATCCACCCATTCATTCAACAAGAATGTGCAGAGCACCTGCTACGTACCAGGCAACATTCTGGGCAGTGAGGATACACACATGAACACAACAGACAAGAATGCCCTCATGGAGCTTAGATTCTTTTCTGTGTTCAGTCACACATATGTACACCTTTGTTTATAAAAACTGTAGTGTTTAAATTGTGTTGGAGTAGCTGATAGGAAATTTCAGGAGAGTAAATTCCAGTTGTAAATTCCAGTTTTTCATCATTCCAAACTGAAACAAGTTAACTGCTAACTGCATCATCAGATTAGATTCTTAGTGGTCTGTCTTGAGTGGACAATCCCTTCCTCTCTCCTTTCTGACTTAAACTCTATGTTTACAAGCCAGAACATTTTCCAGAATTGTGTAATCAGAGTTTTTCAAGTCAAAGACACTTTACAGATCATCTCTTCTAAGCCTTACCAAGTTATTAAGAGCTCAGGAGCACCTCACTGAAGGCAACAGAAATATGAAGTAACTTCCGGGTTTCTATGCCTAGCCCACCTGAGGCAGGTGGTAAAAAATGGTCAGAGAAGGACTCACTGGCAAGATGACAGTGGAGCAGAGACCTAATGAAAACAAGCCATGCATATAACTGGGAGAGGAACCCATAACCCACAAATGCACAAGCACTGAGCCAAGAACATGCTAGATGTGTTGAAGAAACAGCAAGGAAGTCAGAAAGGTGGGGGGTTGCTTGGGGTTGGGGGCAGCGAGAAGAGAAGGTAAAAGGGCAGGAGATGGGAACAGAGAGGTATCCAGGAACCTGCTTATGCAAGACCTTGTAGGCTGTTGGCTTTTACTCTGAGTGAAACAGAGAGCTACCAGACAGTTCTAACAGAATTATGGTATGGTCTGACTTACATTCAAGAGAATCACTCTGATTGGTATAAGAAAGAAGACCCTAGATGGACAATAGAGGGCCTGATGCATCCTCCAGGAGAAAGGCAGGACAGTCATACAGGAGTGGTGTAGGGCTGGGGTAGAAGAGGTCATACTCTGGATATATTTTGGAGATGACAATGACAAAAACATGCTTGCTGACTGGCTGTGGTTAGAGAGAAAGAAGAGCCAAGGAGGAGTCCTCACAACTGCAGTAATCCTATTTACTGCACTGTAGATGACTAGTGCAGAAGCAGGTTTGGTTTGTGTACATGTATGTGCTGGGGAGATTAAAGTTACTTTGGACGTGCTGAAGTTGAAGGTACCTGATACGTTCAAGTGAAGATATCAAGCAGATAGCTTCACATGAAGCTCGAGTTCAACAAAGAGGGTGAGCTTAGAGATGTTAAGGTCCTCAGGCTAGAGAAGGTATTTAGAACACTGGACTGGGCAAGGTCACCTGGAAAGTGAATGCAGACAGAAGAGGGACAAGGGCACTGTGCCCAGATGACTCCATACTGAAAGGTTAAGGGAATGGCCAGGGAGGCACCCACAGAACCAAGAGTGGTGTGGCCCTCAGGCTAAGTGAAGAAACTACTTCAAGGAGGGAACAGTCAGCTATGTCCAGAACCACTGATGGACTGAGTAAGAGGGCGCAAGAATGGAATATTCCATTTACATAGATGGAGGTCTGGTGAGCATGACAGCAGTTTTAGTGGAGAAGTGAGGACAAAATGCTTAACAGAGTTCCTAAGGAGAATTGAAGGAGGCTAGAGAGACAGGGAGACTCTTAGTAACTCTCTCAAGATCTGCTGTAAAGGAAAAGAGGGATATGGGGTTGGAGTCAGAAGGAAACAGAGACAACAGGTGACTCTTAAAGACAGGAAGTGTAACAGCAGGTTTAATGCTGATGGGGATGGTCCATGACGCTGCTTTCCCTACAGCACCATCAGCTACACTGCTGAATTGGGCCCTCTTACCTGCAGACACTGGCAGAGCTAAGACAGGCACTGGAGAGGAGGCAGAGCTACTCTGATGTCTCGGGGCTATGTTATCTGGATGCTCCCCCAATCACTAGATAAACATTTACTGCGCACCCACTATATGCCAGTACTAGGTAAACAAGACTGTCAAGGGCGTACCCGTATAGAGCTTCACTTTAACAGAGGCCACAAACAAGCAAGCAAGCAGGCAACATACTAAAGTAATGGCTGTGCTCATGGGAGTGAGTGTGGTACAGAAGTATACAGCAGGGGCATCCAATGGGACCTGGTTAATCAGGCAAGGCTTCTTAGAGAAGTACTACACAGGCTGAACCTGAAGGACTTAAGAATCAAGCACGGAAGAGGAAAAGCAAGCAGAGAGGAATCTAAACACAGAGAACACTGTAAACTAGCGTGGACTATCTGGGGGCAATAGGAATCCATCAAGGTATTTTAAAACAGGAGAATGTCATTGGCAGATTCAGCTGCAAGAGGGGTTAAGGGACGGGGAGAAGGACATTACTGGAGACCGAGGAACAAGACCGGTAGAATGATAATAGAATGGAGATGCGGGCAGAAAATGCTAAGCAGAAAATGCAAAGAAACAGTAAAGGCAGAAAAAGTGGCCAGACTTTCATGATACAAGAGACCTGTTGCCGGATGTGGGGACTACTTGGATACAGCAGAAAAAAGGGGGTCAATGCAAGGTATTATCACAAGTTGATTACTCGGTCCTAGTCCTCTGGCTATTTCCCGGGAATATCAGCCTTACTTTTTTTCCCATCTGCTACTACATTTACCAGCAATGAGGTTTCTGCTTCTAAATAGAAACCAGCCTTCTCCCCCTAGACAAATTTCATAAATTCCATGAGCTTTTTCACAAACAGGGAAACCAGTCATTTGATGATGATAATATACTGTAAATTAGGAGCTAGCTCTCTTTTCAAATACATTTTCAAAAAGACCCAGAATGTTGCCCAAAAAAGTCAAAATGAGACAACAGAAAATGCCTCTCTGAGGCTCAGAAATTTCTTTATAGAGTTCATGTTCAATCAAAATCTGTGGCTTCTTTTGATGGGGGGAAAATGTCTTTTTCCTGTGACTGGTAAACAATCCCAGATTTAAAACTGTCTGAAGTAATATGAACCTAAATATGCACAGCTCCATTAACTAAAAAGGTCCATGCCAAAGTGTGTCCACACACTTGATATAGTCTGTAGAGCTTTATATATAAAAGGTTTGGGGACCACAAAGAGGAGTCTGAACCATTTACTCATTATATAGGCCATTTGCTGTGGACAAGGTGGAACATTCAGGGAGGCCTATGAACACACTGCACAGAACCGGCCTCACGTTCACCAGCCATACCACAAACTGGGGGGAGGCGGGGGGGGGCAGGGAGATACAGTAAATGTCTTTTTTTCATGGGACCTGATGTTTTATCAGGGAAAAAAATATTGCCTAAATTACTGAAGAGGAGGAGGAGCCTGTTGGATTTGTTTTTCAATTCTGTCACCAAAGGAAGTGAGGTTATTGAGTAATTTTTGTTGTTCAAACAAGTATCTTAGCAAATTTGCTACTAGGAGGCAGAACTTAGTTTTATAAGGCTCTGCGAAATGAACTCATCTATTCTTGCTTCAAAAAACAGCACAAAAAATTACAATCCTTTATGAATGCTATCACTACAAACAGTGCTAATGAAATGGTTACAAAAGGCATCTAAAATATTTTGGATTTTTTTCTCTACAAATGTTTCTTGAAAGAGTTACAAGCCTGTATTCTGAAATTTGTCTGTTGGGGTCACTATAAACAACTCTTGAGCAAGGCCCAGTCTCTATATAAACGTGCCCATCGCAAATTAAGACACACCTCCCTCATCTCTGTATGGATAGTGTCAATATGGCGGCCCCACTGCAATGACCACAGGGCAGGCTGTCTTTCTGATTAACTTTCAATCCATGTCCCTCTGTGAATTCTTACATCATGGAAGGCCTAGATTATTAATCCTCAGAGGAACTATAAAGAAGAACATTTTACAGGGAGAAACACAAAGAGACAAAATAAGAATTTAAATTCTAAAAAAAAAAAAAACAAACACTTTCATTCTGTTATATAAAATCAAAGGTTTTTCATATTTTTAAGTAAATGTTTAATTGAAGTGTAAAACACACATATATTAGAGTGTATAAATCATAAGTACTTAGCAAGATAAAATTTTTACTAAGGAAAAACACCCATGTGACCACCCCACAGATCAGTAATGGGACGCTACCAGGACCCCGGAAGCCTCCTCACAGCCCTGCCTTTTATCGCCATAGATTTGTTTGCATGATTTTGAACTTTGTATTATTTATAAGTACAATCATATACTATGTTCCATTTTATTTTAACAAGAGAACAATTTCATTTCTAACAAGGATTTTTATAATTAACAGGAATTTTGCAATTTTTTGAAGAGAAGGTAGGATATGGAAGGCTCAGTTCACCATATTCAATTTAGGCAGTTTTGCTGTTTAACCCCTTTACAGTTCCTGAGAATGATTCTCAGAAGGGCAATAGGAGGAGACACAAAGTTAAATTAACTGGTACATACAGACCCAAATCAGACCAGTCCAGTATCACAAGCTTACCTTCCGCAGAATCTCTCATATTTGCAAAGGTGGAATCTGTCTCACTTGTCTTCAGCTGTATGTCCTGGGTTTTGTTTCCTTTGTTTTTATTTTCCTGGGATTTTTTCTTCCCTGAAACACAATATTTATTTATTTATTCATTTACTTGTTATTCTAAATTCTTAAAGATGACAATTATTAATCCAATCACAGCAAATTGCATATTTCTAGGTGGTTATCACTTTGGATTCCTAAAGAAAGAAATGGATGATGAATACAAATACTTTTAAGTCATGTTAGAGAAAAAACCAAAAATCCATAAATTCTGTATTTTTGAGAATCCTGGACATTAGTTTCCTTGATAGTTGTAACAGTGATCAAATTAACAGATAATACATTCTCAAAAAGTTAATGCTGATGTCAAAGGAAAATCAGTAATAGCACAGAGTTTCAATAACACACAAATATTAGAGACTGGCAGAAGTCTGGTTATCTGTAAGAAGAGCATATTAGAGAAAAACAATATGGTGTAACTTGGGGCCCTTTTAGTTAAGATATGATTAGCCACAATTGTCAGAAGTAGAATAAGAACAGCAGAGATTCCACTGGATTACAAGGGATACACATTCACAGTGGCTCAAATATCAAATGCAGAGTAATTATAATTCACTGCCCACCAATACAGCACTCAGAGGGTCCTGAGAGATTCGACTCTAGGTCCAGTGCAGTTCAGTATTTTGGTAACAATTCAGAGCATGGAATTCAGGAAACACTAACTGCATTTCAACTGATACAACATTTTAGAAAATAAGATTAACATGCAACATATTTCTGATAAGCTGTAACAATAAACTGAAGTCATGAAGATACTCAATAAAGATAAACAATTCTCTATAGAAGTACTAATACTGAAGGTTCAGAAGCTCAGTCTCTTCAGGATTTAACCAAAATTTGTAACCCTTCTTTTCCACGGTTTAATTTCCAGATATCCTTTTCCCAGTAGCCAGTGCTTCTCAGTCTTCAGATCCAGACAGGTTCCTATTCCTCTTCCCTGAACACTCCTCTTTCTGCATTGCTCTCCCCAAATAGGCCTCCACCAGCTTCCAGAGCTGTAAGCCTCTGCCACCTTTACCGCTGCATTAGTGAAATGACAAACTAGAAACCACTTATAGCTTCTGAACACACAGAATCACTACAGAGGAACACAGTTAGCTAAAATATAGACAACAGATAGAAATGAGGTTAGAGACACAAAATAGCATCATGGAAAAGATCATAGATTAAAAGTAGAAACATCAATTACAATACAAACGTTAATCCTAAAAACCACCACCCGATTTTGATAAAAATTTAAGAGATGCAACAAAAAATAATACAAAATGCTTAGCAATCATTTAGTTTTAAAAAGCAAATTCTAGAATACCATTTTAAACACCTAATTCTTCAGCCTCTAAGAAAACACAAGATATTTTTTGTAACTACGTATATAAGGGTTCACCCAAGTAAACTCCTGATAACATGTCTACCTGTTTCTTTCCAAAGGCAGTTTGGAACTCAGGACACAAGCACATGCACTCACTGGAACCACATTCTGGCAGGAATAGAAGTCGAGGGTCTGTGTGGAGATGGCTGACTCGTGTGTGTCTCCAGGTAAAGAATTATGAACCAATCCCCCCTGCAAGGGGCACACGCATGTAAGCACCTTTCCTTGTGAGTAACGTCCTCTTAGGCTTCTTTCTCCCTGTGTCAACTTAACAGCACTTATCCTAAATTTGATGACGACTAAAGCTCTTCAGGGATCCAGTTTTGTTTAAAGGCGTTTGGATTCTACCTCCTTTCAACCAGTTTTTATGCCCAGTCTGACATAAGGCCTTGCTGTGTGTGTTATGCTCTGCCCTTATCATTCACTAATACCCAACAAAATGCTTATCACCCACATACACAATGCATATATAAAGGGCAACCTGCCTACATAACATAGCACAATTGCTGCAATGCTGCAGTTGATGCCTGAGGAAATCCACAGCTTCTTTTATTACCATGTGAAGGGCTCCTGGATGGCCATTTAATTCAGAAGTTATATTCAGGGGCCTATAATCCTAGCACTTTGGGAGGCCTAGGAGAATCGCTTGAGGTCAGGAGTTCTAGACCAGCCTGAGCAAGAGCGAGACCCCATCTCTACAAAAAATAGAACAATTAGCCAGGTGTGGTGGCCCATGTCTGTAGTCCCAGCTACTTGGAAGGCTGAGGGAGGAGGATAGCTTGAGCCTAGGAGTTTGAGGTTGCAGTGAGCTAGGCTGATGCCACTGCATTCTAACCCAGGCAACATACACAGTGAGACCCTGTCGGAGAGGAGGGGAGGGGAGTCAATTTGTTGTAATATAATCACTTGCAAAAGAAATTCAAAGATTTTCTGCAACCTCTCAAATACTGTACAAACCCAGTTAGCAGGTCATACAAAAACAAAGTATACTAGCCTCTATGTAAATGGAGTACTGAATAAGTGAAATTTCTACATTTATATTATAATAAAACAAAGTACAATTTTAATAATACCATCCATTAAGATGCACTCAAAATGAATTCACATAACTATCCAGAAGATAAAGTGCTTTTTAACGGTTTATTCCCTAACTAAAAGAACATTAGAACACCTGGCTGACATCAAATATCAAATGTCCATTGTGCACTCCTAAGACCTAATCAGTAAGAAGTTACTTTTCTCCCCTCCTAGGTGTCCTCATTAAAAGCCACGACCATGGAAATCTATTCCACTGTGAAGAGAAGCCACTTGCAGTAGGTACATCTCCTGTATCCTATTCAGAGGACTAAAGAGAGTGTCCCACAGACAGCTGTGGCATTCCAGGGAGTCTCAACCCCATCACGCATGGCATTCCGGGCCATACGATTCTGCTGTGGAGGGTTGTCCCACACGAGAGGATGTTTAGCAGCACCTGTGCCCTCTACCCACGAGATGCTAGTAGCACCCCTCTTCTAGTTGTGACAACTCAAAGTCTCTAGATATGGCCAAATGTCCCTTGGGGAGGAAATCTTCCCAGGATAAGAATCATTGGGCTAGACCAATGTATTTCTGGGTCACTAAAGACATGTAGGATTCTCTATTTACTTGTTTAAAATAACAAAAAAGTATTTGAGTAACACTAATAAGCCAATTCGAAAAATGGAGAAATGAACAATTAAACTTACCACCAAAGTAACTTTGGTGAACAGTGACAGACTTAGTTTATGATAAAAATGAATCTACCATGACCATCAATCATTGATGGAATTGAGGTTATCCGACAGATGAGAAACAATGTTCTCAATCTTAGCCAGAAACATCTATCAAGTTAATTCTCATTAGCCTTAGACTAGAGACGAAGGGACTATCAAAATCACCTGTCCTGCCTGCTGTTTTGCGGGAGATACTGAAGGGCAGGGCCACGGAGGGACCAATCAAGTCTATGATGATCAGAAATTAGAACCAAGAGGTCCTGCCCACACTTCCACATGCTTACTGTCACTCACAGCTGCCAAATATTGCAACGGCAGGTGGTGGAAGTGCCTACATTTCCTTCAATCAGTGCAGTGTTTTCCTGATACTTGATCTGTGCCCTATATGTCATCAAATTAAAAGAAAAACAGAAGCAAACCTGTAAGGACTTTTACAAAGTGGGCTTCTATCTGTGAGCAGCATGAAGTGGGAGCCACTGGGGCCTGGTAAGCACATGAGTGCACTTACCATTGGGTTCCTGAGGGTCCTACATGGCGCTACTGCCAGCTGGCTGCTCCGCTTGGTCTAGACAAGAAAGACAGGAATGAAACACGAGGAAAGTGAAATGGAAATGGCGACAAAGAACAACATGAGGGAGAGGACAAAACTTTATGTACATGAGGAAAGAAAACGCACACATCAAGATGGGAAATTGAATGCAAAAGAAGGAAAACCGTTATCTACTACATCATGGTGTTCACATAGTAAAGAAATGATTAATGTTTAACTGTGTACTTAGCTGCTGAGAGTAAGACCAATGTAGTATATACTCATTCTCAGGCCTGTACCATGCCCATGTTACAGAACTGATGCCCTTACTACTTATGGACCGTTCTGCTAGAAGACCCCAAAGTCCCAATGTATGTCTCTCATTTTCCAGGGGAGACACTCAAGGACCAGAAATGTGAAGTAACATGCTCAAGGTCATATGACTACATTAGCTCTAGAGTCAGAATTAAAAGGTTATAACACTAAAAATGCTTTCTTCTACAGCTATTTCTTAACACCAATAATAGCTTAATAATAGTACCTTATTCTTAAAAGCACTTTACATCCATTATTTCACTTGGTTTCAAGGGCAAATGAAAAAGAAGTTGTATAAAGACTTGCGCTGCATTTTATAGTAAAGTAAAATTGGAATGCATTTTTTCCATTTCTGTTTTATCTTATGCCAGAAACACTATCAGTCAACAGCACAGAACCCTGATCTGAACAAATAGGATTCACGACTGAATAATATCAACAAAATTGGATTTTCTAGTGAAACAGCTACCACAGAGAGACATTCAACAGCCATAATGAGTACTTTCTAAAACAATGTGTAGCATCATACTGCTAGTGCCTGGGATGCCAGTTGCAAAATCAAAACTGCCTAAAGCATCACATGAATAATTTAACCTAGGTTTAGACTATGTTCTACTATCCTAATCAACTGGACAAACACTAGGAAATTCTAGAGAATAACATCTCACTTAAAAATGTTCAGGCAGCAGAGAGAATGCAAAATTCTAGAAGGCTTGCTGAAGTTACACTTAAAATTCATCACAAGACTGAAGGCTCACGCATTTGGCAATTTAAAAATTAAATTTAGAACTATATGTAACTCCACATGTGCTGCCTCCTCACTGGGGAGCTATCCAACTCTGAAGTATAAAATCAGAATTAAACATCAGTGCACAGAAGGCAAGGTCATCTGATCTTCATTTGGGGAGCTCACCATCTTACTGAGATCCACAGTTGACTCCAAATCAGTGGAGCCTCCATCCGGGAGAGCCGTACAACTATATCACGGAAGGTCACCAAGGACAGGAGCTACCCTGAACAAAATCAACACCAACTCACTGGAGGGCAGTTTGTGCCTGCTGCCTCCATTTCCTCAGCCCTTCATTCCTGCAACTGAACTTTCATCCTCTCTATGCCATTGGGGCTGACTTTGCCATGGTTAGCAGTGATCTCACAATTACAAAGTCCAGTGTTTCTTCAGGCTTCATCTGCCCCAAGTTTCTCCTTCGCATTTGACACTCAGATGTTTCTTTCATTCTTAGAATTCCTCTACCTGCCTTATGACATTAGGATCTAGGATCTAGCCCTTTTGCAGTCTTCCTCTTCTTCCTTCCCCTAAATGAGAGAGAAATCTGAAGACTGGAGCCATGTTTTCACACTAGAGTGAGAAAGGCTTTGACAAAAGTACACAGCTGAGGGCCCAGAACTCAGAGAACAGAACAGATGTGAAATAGTGAGATGAATCAACTACACTCAAAGCTGAGAGAGAAGAACCAGAGGACTCTGGCACAGGAGGAGCCTTGAGGGTCAGCTTAGTCATCTGCATCTCAGGCAAGTGTGCAAAAGTATAGGATACAAATGCATTATACATCTTTCCAAATTTTTGAAAGGCAAAGGTACCTTTTTGGGACAGCAGGTCAGTTGTGGCACTGGCACTCAGGATACATTTTTGGTTTAGAGATAACTTAGAGTTCCAAAAGCAAGATAAAAAGGCTTAACTGTGAGGAAAGTATAAAGTACATGTTAAATAACTTCTTTGTAAGATTTTAAAAAATTAAAATCTGTCCTAGATCGTGTTGGTAAGGAAGGCAATGAATGGGTAACAGCAAAGCTGTCCTCTTACACAATAGCTAGATGATGGTACTAGTGCAAGGCGGTAAAGGGCAGCAGGAGTTAGACCTCAGCACTGCTGTGTATCTGGCAGTAGTTTGACGTCCTACAGTTGGTGTGATGATGGAGAGGAGGAGAGAAGCTGGAAACAGATATGTAAAACTAAGTTTTTCAACAATAAATGAACAGGCCATTTCAATATCCTTAAAGTATGCTTTAAAATAAGAAGAGAATGACTTGGGTGCCCTGGAAGTCATCAAAAGTCACTGATAAAGAGAATCGGGAAACGTGGACAGCAGGACTGATGGGAGGCCAGTGCCTCAGAAGGTGGCCAGAGAGGCCTCCTAAAAGGTCAGCAGTGCCACACACAGGGGTGTGGTTATCAGAGGATCACAAGTGCTGTTCCAACCGGTCAAGGTGAGATCACTGGCAAAACAAGCCTCATGGGACCATGGTGTTTGAAGCAGCAAGATGCTGTGACAGTTGGTTTGTATAAAAGGAACATTTTCTATAGATTTCTTTCTCACTTAAAATAACTGAAATTTACCTGATAGTAAAAAATTCTGTTAAGCTACTTTGGCAAAATTTCAAATCTTTTTCTGCAGTTAAACCCACCCCAGAACTACCTGCAATCCTGGAGGCAAATTATAAAAATAAAACCTTTCTGGTTTTAAGTTGCTCATGGTATTAAAACAGGACTCTAGGCTTTGCTTCCAAAAGAAACAATGGAAAAGTTCTGGATTTTGCAGTTCTGCAGATCACAGTATAAATTCTTGAAATGCTTGCTTCCCACCAGGGGGGCTGTCACACAGGCTTCGCAGCTGTGGAAGCTATAGGCTCTCCTAACTCTTCCAAATGTTAGGCTGATGGGAGAACAGCAAAGATCACATCAGAAGGGAGTTCAAGCTTTTAATTTGTCTAAAAAAGGCTTTTAGTGGCTTTGACTGGATAATTCCAAATCCTAGAAAAGGCTTGCCAAATAAACTTTAGCAACTTCAAATTCAGAAAACACTGGGTTTTCCTTACACTCTTTAGAACCTCAAAAAGTCTTGTGGCACGAACAAAGTGATTTTAGAGACTGATAAAATACCTCTGACACTTAAGAAGCTAGCCTGTTCTATTTTATAATTACTTTAATTTCTAGGTTTCTTCTCACGGTTTTTCAGTAGCTTTTTTTAATAGAGGAAAAATATGCACCTAAAATCTGAAAACCCAGGTGAAGAGGTGAAGAGACAACTACAAAGCAGAGAATTTAATCCAAGTTCAGGTCTCAGTCCCCTGCAGCCAAACCATCAGGACTGGGAGCTGCTGCAGAGGAGGTGTTTCAAGTGCCTGGCAATCCTGAAAACATGGGGGACAGCCACACCCTCGAGAATTGGTTACTCTCAACTAAAAGGAAAGTCATTTTTTTTCTTCTTTCAAAGCCCCTGGTAAATTTTATAATACTGTATCCTGATGAATTAACTACAAAATTTAGTTTAAAAATATTTTTACAAAGTAAAAATCTAGACATAAATCTGAGATAAGATACAACTAAAAACACTAAAAACTTATTCTTCACATTTGGTTACAGAAATAAATGCCCATAGGAACAATGGTCAAACCATACCACTAATTAATAAAATCCGGCCACGATGTATCCACAGATGTAAACTTAGGGTGACCAAGAGGACAGACATTAAGATTTTGGCAGGTGGCCCCATGATGAGAATTATTGATGAGGACATGATGTTTTTCCCTGTCTGATTATATTTTCAAAATGAACACTTGGCTACATCATATCACCCAAAAAAAATTTTTAAAAAAGAAATGCCTACATTAACAAAATTAATGAGATAAGTGAAAATGTTCCTGTTGGTTGATTAACATATGAAATTTAGTAACAGTACAATTTGGAAAAGGTCTCTGCTTTCTACTGTGCTTGCACAGCAAAAAGCATTCTGAAGTGTTTCTCTGTTCTCTATCTCCTACCTCTACGCTCCAGTAGAACTGTTCAAGAAAATAAAAGCACTATCCCCAGAAACATGAAATTCATAATGGACAGTTATAAAGATTTAAAAGAGATTAAAATATTCATAACAGATATTATTAAATAGCCAGAACTGCTTAAGCATTCACATTACCACTGCTGACCTTTTGGTATACATCCTTCCAGTCTTTCTCTATGCATCGCATTATTTCAAACAAAAAATTAATTTGTCTCCTCCTTTCAAACAGCCACACACCTCATTCTTTTTCTTGTTTCACTGCACTTTGTTATTATACCATCATTATTTAAATCAAATATCTAATTTAAACAGTCATGTTGAGTGCCTACCAGTATTAACCTGAGGGTCAATGTCTTGGCAGTCGATTATGATAATCATGAGAATATTCTTCACTAGCTTTTATTGTGCTTCTCCTAAAAATGCAAAGATTAGGCAATAGCATTTGAATATGCTACATTTTGGCAGAGATTTAGAAAAACAAAAGCATTTACAGAGATATTAAATTCCCTACTCACTTGGCCCTACCACGAAATGAGGCACTTTTATTCCCAAATGGTTTTTTAGACTCTGTATCACTACTGCTCATTGATCTGATCCCACCTCTACGGAAGGTCTCAACTTGTCTCCCAGCCGCCTTCTTGCCTGTAGCTGTGCCCCTGGTCAGCACTTACAGACTGACACACTAGCACTCCAAGAGAAAAGGACGTGGACTTCTTGGGGCTTCCGCATGCACGTGGGCTGGCATAAATTCGCTCAGTCTGATAAACCCAAAACTGCAGAGGCTGTCTTTCAGATTCAAGATGCAGAGATGAAACTGAAACATATTCTTTCCCACAAAGTACTTATTTTTAAAATCATAAATTACATTTAAATTCAATACCAGATTTTTTCCTAATAGATCTCCACCTAAAACACAAAATTCTACTAGACTATTCAACAATATATCTCATTCTCAGATGCGCTAGCTTATATCAGACTAGTCAAATTTAACCCAAGATCATTATTCTTGATAGATTAAAAAAAAAATCTCTAATACTTTGTAAAGTTTCTGGATCACGGTAAAATAAAGAGGTATTCTGGTAATTTTTCTTTGGTGTTCATTAGCTACACAACACTGGGAAGAGCTACAAATATATTATTACGAAGATGTCTGCCATGAAAGAATTTAAAGTCATGTCTGTTTAACTTTGTAAAAAGCAAGCACCTCTGCAGAAAGGCCCTACTAATGTTAACAAGAAGCAAATTTTGAGTGGAAAAGATGTCCCAGAGAATCCATATTTCATTAAAAATAAAAAGAAGGGAAGGGAGGCAAGGAGACAGAGGAAAGGAGAACGGAGACAGAGAGGGATGACGACATAAACTGCCATCGAGTGACCCCGGCAGAGCAAGGAAGCCCAATGAGTGACAAGCTGTGGACCCCAGCTTTCCCACTCCAGCACTGAGAATGGAACCTTTAGAAACACTCAATCTTACTCAGTGCTGGTCTCTGAGGATTATCCCATATTGTCCTTTAGTGGATGCTTTTTCTATTTTTTGCCAATATAGGAGTAAAATAATGCCCACAGGGAGCAAATGAATCCCCGGAGGAAGGCACGCAGAGGACCAGGACCTGAAACACGAGCACTTCCTAGACCAGTGCCTGAGGCTGGTGGAAAGGGTCTCACTCTCAATCCAGGCACTCATTTCACCTGCGCCTGAAAGGTTACTATGTCCCCAAGGTCACGCATCCTCCATGCAAAGAGCTGATCCCAACTGAGGTGAGACACTGATCTGGGTTCTCGTCCCCTGTCCCCGTGTTGTGGCAGCACTCTGAATAAAGTAGGTCCTCAAGGTAAGTTTGGTTCTCAAACAACAGAAACCACAAAAGTGAGATAGCATGAAATCGTACTGCACAGCCCTAGGGCCATGATTCGATTAATGAGAAATACTCCTGTTCAAAGCAGATGGGAACCAACGATGATTCAGACGGGGGTAATATCGACCTGATGCTGTCGTCTAGGAGGAGTAACTGAGATAACGCACATACACAATGATGCACAGTGCCTAGCACAGACTCAATAAATGGAATCAATGTTAAGGAGTATCCACAGATTCTACTAAACAAATTACAGAAACCCCATGCCTACAAGTCTAAATTGTCAGCATATGTTCCTTCTCATGAAGACAATGACATTCTGCTTCCACTAACAATTCCTAATTCAGCCATTTGTTTTGTTCATTTGTTCTACATTGATTCACAGAATCCCACCCAGATATAATTATGGAAATGTACCAGTCCAATAAGGACAGACGTTTAACTGAGAAAAGAATCCTGTCAAACACTCACTAAAGTCCCCGTCAATATATATTAGCAGTTCTAACAGTGTAAGCTGTGAGTATATTTCATTTTTAAGTCTGTAACCTATTTTTTGCTTCTAACAGACACTCAATTTTGAAAATAAAACATACTGGTTCACTTTAGCAGTTCTTAATCTTTTGAAAGATTCATCTAAAGATGAATCTAAATCTTTTGAAAGATTTCATCTAAAGATGAAACTTTAGACCCCTCTGAGGATCAAGTTAACACCTAAGGCCCATCTCCTCAGACAGTCACAAACTGATATAAACACAACATTTGGCAGACAACACTGGGGGCTCAGTGGTCTCCTATGTTACTACAAAATCAAGTTGTGAGTTCATACAAGCACTGTGTATCAATAGAAGGAACGTACCTGTTTGATCCCTGAAAAAGAACCCATCTCCTCAGAATGCTCAATAAAGAAACTGCACAGATAATCAGTACATTTGTTTCCGTAACACTGATATCATCAACTTAATTAGTAGCTTCTCCCAAGAAAACGGTTCTTTCACATTTTTTTCTTGTTTTCACATCCAGAAAGACTGTAAAGAAATCTGTCATATACAACCCTGAAGTTGCTCCTGCACAGTTACGGTCTGATAATTTAATATCTAAGATAATGTAAGAAGAGCTCATCCACAATGTCACCAGCATAAAATCTGGTTGTAACAATAAAGTCATGAGTGGTCTGGACCACACAACAGTAAGACAGAAGGGCAGGGAGAAAACAGTAAACCCCTCATTTGGGAAACAAATAGTGGGGAGGGCTGACTTCTGCCCAGGCATGTGCAACAAATCAAATTCCAAGCGTCATCGAAATCCACCAGCCTATGTGACCACAGGCGTCCTAGTTTGGTTAACAGTGAAACAAGACAGGTTTTAAGTAAGAAGCAGGTCTTTTGCATATGAGGAATTCCTTAGTGCCATGACGTATACATCTAGTTGCAGATCCAAAGAAGCCCTTTACTCTTACCTAATTTGAAATCCACTTAATTCATTTCATGTCACCAAAGTAAAACACATGGATTTTAAAAGAACATGTTAGAAGACATTGAAACTGTTCATTTTTTAGAAGTGTACTCATAAGCCAAATGATGGCAGAGTCACCAAAGAATGAATTTTACCAGTGCCCACCCACTACAATGGCATGAACCAAAGGCAGGTGTGCCAGGAGTGTTCCTACAAGGCTCTCACTTAATGTTCACAGCAACCCTGCAGAATAGGTCTTTATCCCCATTTTATGGACAGGTAAACTAAAGATGAAAGTATGCAGAGTAACCCATCCAAAGTCACAATGCTACTAAACTGGTGGAGCTGGGATTTGAATCTGGCCTCTTAATTCCAAGGATATGTTCTAGCATACCCTAATAAATTCCACATACTATGCATCTCCTAATACTTGAGGTATAGCTGGGTCAGCAATCTTTCCCTTCTCCCTTCCACCCAACAGAAATAGACATTTCAGGTTCATTTAAAACAAGTTATCGATTTTCAAAGCACTGATCAATTTACATTTTATGCAGAAGCAACAGTAAAGCCCCCAAGCAGTGCATTTCCACTAATGAATTCTTTAGACAGATTTTTTTTTTTTTTGGTGTGGCTTAGCATAGAAATTGAAGGGAGGGAAGGATGGGAGCACAACAATTGTTCACTATGAAAACAAAGTTCACCAATTCATGTACTTTTTGACCATTACCCAAGAAATTTGTAGGACTCCGTCTCTTTAAAACTTGAGAGTCAGAAATAAGTCACTTTTTATTTCATATTTTCTACATTTTACTGAAACCATGAATTTATCTTGGCATACAGACAGTAATTTACATTATTTTCTATCCTGAATTCCTCAATTTATAATGACAGAATCATAAGTGCAAATAGATATTAAGCTTAATATTCAAATTTGATCTTGTTATCAAACACTCGTATGATCCACGTAACAAGGAAAAAATACTCTCTCTGATAATACATTTAGCAACTGACAAAATTCCTAAAAACAAGTAGATTTGGAATCTTAGTCTTTGTTCTTCAAAAATCCAAGATTGAGAATATTGATAGTATGATATTCCTTTTCATTTATTACTGATACTTTTTATTTATTCTTTTAGATGCCAGTGAGAGGGAGACTAATTTCAACACTAGTGTTAATCCAAAATTATACTCCATCATATGTACAGACTATTCCACACATAAAAGATCAGAACTGCAACCATTACCACTATGGTGCTGGCTTCAGCATAAACCTGCTACAAGGAAGAGAAGACTTAGGACTTCACAGGGCCAACATTAACATCCTCGCAGAGAAGGTGCCAAGGCAGGAGATGGAGCGCAGCAAAATCCTCACTCCTCACAGCACCTCGGACATTCTGCTAAGTCCAGAAGTTGCTTTATTCCACGAGAAACAGGCTCTGATAATACCATATGTTAAAGACAAAAATACAAACAACAGAACTAGAAAGGCATATTCTACATCTCAAATTGGCAAAAGCATGAAAACTGAACCTGAGAAGACAAACAGTAAAAAGAATAACGAAAGGCCCAGCAACTGCATTGTTACCCATTCCAAACTGTATTGTTTAACTTCAAACACTGCACATAATTCCATTTGGGGGTTCTAAACATGGGTGAACAAACCAGTTCGCCTTCATTTTTGTGGCATGTGGTGTCTCAGGAAACCTACGAAAGACTGCACCAAGAAGCAGAATTATAAATACGAGAAAAATAGATTATTTACCACTGTAGCTTTAACAGAAAAAAGGAGGGGGGATTTTTAGCCTGAATAGCACTACATTAATTGCTTTTACTTTTAACCAAAGCAAAGACAATCCTTTGCAATTAACTACACATTTTGCTTTGGTAATGTACACAGCTAATTCATTAAGAATGAAATTAAGTTTTGGTCATTCAAATATTAATTAAACAACATAAAAATTCAAAGTTCTGAAAGTATCAAATTAGTATTTTAGATGTCATAATCTTATTTTAGAAACAAGTATTTTTATATACCACACACATAATATTATTTTAACATTAGAATAAATCTCTTACCTCTGAAATTATTCAAATATTCTTTGTATATTAAAAATAAATGTAATGTACTTATACATGTAACATTTAAAGTAGCTACACATTTGCCAGATTATTAAAACTTCCATTAAAATGTATTTTTAAATTTCAGGATGATGACCACAGCAATAGGAATGGGAAACAGCTACAATAAATGCTTCAGAACACCGAGGGTTTTCTAGTCTCTTACCCATAATCCTCAGGACTTTTTCTTCTTGTTTTAACCTTTTAAACAAAGTTACCTCCTAATTATTAGAGAAAAGGGTAGAACAGAAAGGAAAATACTTTAAAAATTGAAAAATGAAAGCACACATTACTAAGCTGCAGTGCTGCCTGGCCTACAGTGTATGTGTCTGGAGGTTAGGGGTGGGATGTTGACTACTTACTAAATCTTTAAGGAACAACAAAGCAGAGCACTCTTAGTAAAAATTCCAGGTAGAAAAAGCCACATTACATTTTGTTATAAATTCGAGAAGCTTTTAAAATTTTATATCACACACAATACACATTCAAGAATCTATTGCAAGATAAAGACAATGAAGAAATCAACCTCTGCCCCTCATTAGGAAAATTCAAGAGCGCACTCGACAGGTTAGGGCAACTCTCTTCACCTTCTGGTCTCCTTTCATGCCTCTCCTCTGGCGTGAGTCAAGCAGCTAGAATAGGAAAGCTTTATCAGCAAACAAAACCTCTTAAGAAGGTACTGCTCTAAATAGTCTCAAGTGTGTTCCTCTTAATGGTAAAAGTAAAATATAAAAAAGCTACCCCCCAGAAATACTTTGTAGAGCAAACAAGAAACAAACAAAATCTCTATTTTTGGTATCACAGTCTAAGATAATGAAAGAAACTAACAAAGATGATTTAACTCAATTACATCCACAAACAAATCAAAATTGCAATTATAATCAGTTCTTAGATGTAATTTTTAAAGTATATATTGATAACACGCTTATTCATGACCCATAAAATATAAATTTTAAAGTTTTCTTAAGCTAATGTTATCAGTGGAACAGCCAGACTGTTAAGCCAGTCTTAACAAAAAACCTCCTCCTGCAGGAGGAAGTTGAACATCACTGGCTTCTTGAACTCATCAATAAAACAAAATGAAAGAGCTCCACAATTCTAGCCTCGATCCTCTAAGCATTGCAAAGGGAGTTGGGCAAACACAATGTCTTGCTCTGTTCCTGTGGTTTTAAAACTGATGCCAAAATAATATAAAACCTAAGAGAATGAAAATATTCATAAAAAGCCCAAACCAACAAATATGTTGTTTAAAAAAACACTAGAAAACAGCTAGCAGAGGGTAAAAATGTAATCTGTGATTTTAAAAACCGGTTATGTGGAATGCTCAAAAGAATACAATATCTATATAATCCATAAACCCACAAAGCAAAAATAACTGAAGCCATCAGTTCTCACCATAACTTAGCTTCTTCACTACAGCTAAGACTTCACTTAATCACTGTCATAGTATTTAGGATTAAAGTGGGCATTTCTATGGTAAGTAGTGAATATTCACCCTAGCTAATTACTAAAGCCAATAAAACACTGCTACTTATACAGTATAAATGTCCTACTTAGAAACATTACGAACAAAAACTGGATTTAAGCAAGACAGAGCCACTAATTTAGTGCCTGGGTGAACTTGGGCAAAGCATATACATAACACCCCTCTGAGCACCGGTTTCCTCTCCTACAAATGAGGATAATGATTCCTACTTTGCAGGGTTATGAGAGGATTAGCAATGGTATACATGGAGCACCAAACACAATGCGGGAAACAAGAGTAATTGCCATTATCGTCACCATCAATAAAGCAGTGATTCATCACACAATGACATGTGAAAATAAGTGTCAAATCATGAGCTATGCCCACACAAAATACATCGTAATAAATGAATTCAGTCAAGGACTCTTGTAATGTATGAAACTGGTTTAATCTGAGTGGTAAAAAGAAAAACTTTCGGTATTTATCTTTTTCACTTAGACAAACAATAGTATTTTCAAATAATTCTTGCTTATCCATGTCATTCAGCTCCCCTAAACTATTTCAACCAAATTATTAACATTAACACAACCAAACTTTAGAACTGTACTTGGCAGCATACAAAATATAAACAGGTAATCTGAATGCGAAAAGAGTACCATGCCAGTCTATCTGAAATTGCAACTTTCAGCTCTCCATACAACCTTTAACTGAAAGAAATGTCTATTAATTTTTAGCCTCCATAATGATGTTCTTGAGCTATCTATCCAATTCCTCAGTTCTTTAAAGGAAACTTGAAATATAAAACTATACCCTCCTCTATGTAATGCTCCTGCAAACAATAAGTTCGAATGTTGTAACAGCCATTTGTAAACTGGGACGTGAAACTACCTAGGAAAAGGAAACACTGCAGCAGTTTAAAAAACAATAAAAAATCCGTAATACGGGAAAATAATCTAGAGCTCATATTTGAGGAAAGCATAGAAAATTGTTTTACTTCCAAATTACAAATGGATTTGTAAAAATCAAACTATTTTGAACTCACTATAATATGGGTATTGTTAACTTTTTTTTTACTCTTTATAAAACTTAATCATAATCAAACCTTTTTTCTGTATGAGGCAAGTCTCGCCTTCCAATTTACATATGGACACGAGAACCAAAATTAATAACCTAATAGACCACAGCATAATTCCTAATATACTCAATTATGTGTTTCAAACATTTTTAAACATTTTAACACATTTAAACATGTATTTTAAATATTTTTAAATGTGGCATATCGGGATTTTTACAAATTCACCCACTAAAATACAGTTGAAAAACTTACAAAATGCTTTGAAAACTTTTAGTTAATCCACATAATTTCCTTGTAAACAAGGTTAGAAATAAGCAAGAATCAAAGGCACAAAACAAAAATACTGATCAACATTTTTACCTAAATTTGGAGCAATTCAGTAGCAGCAGCAGAATTAGAAATCAAAAAATTCCCTAACTCCTGTGGTTGAAAAATATTAATTAAAACTGTACTGAGCTTTTAAAAACAAACCACCACAACAGCAGCAGAGAAATCAACCTGTCAAGCAACTACCAGACAGGACGCCCAACGCTCAGCAAAGGCACCCCACAGCAAGGAGGCAGCCAGAGAGCTACAGAGGGACAGGCCTCTTTCCAAGATGACCAACCAGGAAATAGCTCACTTCACTCCAATGTGACAAGCTTGCAAGCATAAAGCAAGACACAAGAATACCACCACCTCCAAATGCACTATACCCTACTCCAGCACCTGCAAACAGGAACCATGGGTGAGTGCCCTGTAAGTCAATGGGTGCAAGACCCACCCACCAGCCACCCAATAGATACAGGGCCCTTCTACCACCATCCTCAGAAACCACAGCCAGGTCTCCGCCATTCAGCTTTGCCTAAGGAGCTTAAAACAGAGCTGTTGGCTGCTAGGAAAGGTAAGGAGATCAAACTCCACAGAAACCCATCAGTTCTCTGCTTTTATTAAGTGTATTTTTTAATTTTAACTTTAAACAGAACCAGTGTTGTGACTTCTGCTGTTGCCCACTACATACAGACATGGACAAAAAGAGCACATTATGTAGGGAAAAGCCAAGGAATACCTAGTTCAAGTTCCGACTACGCCACTCACCGGCAGAGTGATCTTAGAGAAGTTACCCAGTGTCAAAAAGTGTCTGTTTCCTACTTTTCCACATCAACCAGAACACCACTAAGTCTGACCTATACCTGCCTGCACTGAAACAGACTAGAAGCTCTCTAGTGTCTGCTATAGTTATCTCTCAGATCTCCCCTACCAACCCAGGCACTTAGTGCAGTGCTTGGTGGAAAAGGGGCGAATATGGCCATTGGTAGAACTGAGTTTCATAATTCAAAATTACTCATGTGGGTTTCTACACAGGAATAGAACTGCTAACAGAACTGCGTCCCTCTTCTTGGAGTCCTCAGCCTCTAGAACTTCCTATGTTATTTATAACACAGCCTCAGAAAGGCCATCCTTGATCACCCACCTACATCACAAAACAGTTTATGGACATTATAAGGCTTGCCTAGTTCATCTCCTGGCCTGCAGTGTCCACTCTCCAGAATGTCAATTTCAGGCCAGGCAAGGCAGCTCATGCCTGTAATTCCAGCATTTTGGGAGGATCACTTAAAGCCAGGTGTTTGAGAGCAACATAGCAAGACCCTGTCTCAACCAAAAAAAAATTTTTTAAATATTAGCTGAGCTGTGGGGGTAGTCCCAGCTATTCAGGAGGCTGAGGCAGGAGGATCACTTGAGCCCAGAAGTCCGAGGCTGCAGTGAGCTATGATCACAACACTGCACTCCAGCCTGGGCAACAGAGTCAGACTCTGTCTCTTAAATTAAAAAATAAATAAATAAATAAAAAATAAAAAATCCCAGAATGCTGATTCTAGGATAACAAGGACCTTCGTCATTTTAGTTCTCTGAACTCCAGCCTCCAGCATCTACAATACTGCCTGACACAGACTCAGTGAATACTTGTCAAATGACGACGACCATCCACACGTTACAACTTCTCTGACCTGCTCACAGCCCCCAAAGCCCCTCTGAACGCCCTCCCTGCCCCTCCTAGGTTTTGCAATGCCCTCACCCTCCACCCTTTCCACATGAAGCCAGCCCAGCCCCGAGTTCCTTTGACCTCCCATGAGTGCACAGTCCTTACTACCTTACACCATTCATTTAGCACCTTTTTTTTTTTAAACTACCTTAGACTGAGTTATCTTTGGACATGGATCTCTTACTTCCCTATACTGAATGTAAGTTTCTAAAGGCAACAGTCATTCAGCATCTTTAGGGGAAAATATAATTTCAAAAACCTTGAGTGTTCTTCACAGTACCAAGGTGTTTTATTTTAACAATTCTGATTATAGAGTCAGATGAAATATTTCCTTGTCCAGTTGATTATAATTTAACAATTCTAAAAATCACCTAGATAAACATTTATTGAGTTGATATTTTCAGGCACTATTTAAAGTTTATAAAAGAGGATCTGGAGCTATTAACTGACTTTAAGGAATTATGCTCTTTACAGTTTATTACTGATTTGGTTATAAATGTTCTTTCTTCTTCCCTGTCCAGCTATCAGGTATAAAACTTCTTGCTGCTGTAAATAATTCCTCTCCTAATTTGCTGTGAATGGTGTGCTCAGTAGGTTAGAACAAGGCCTAAAATAAGGGCGAATCAGCAGAGTGAGACTCTGATGTATGGAGGAAGGAGGAGGGAAGAGACTCAGTGCTTACGTTGAGCTTACACAGGTGCTCCATAAATACTGACTGAATGAATAAGTCACAAACTCAGTAGTTCCTTAGCAGGAAACATGTAAGTAACATGTCAGCCACATTTTGAGAGGTGGCACTTACAGTTACCAAGAGCTTGCAAGCTTCACAAAGCATGTTTCTTTCTATCTCATCTGCTCTTGACAACAACCTACTGAGGTTAGGTGGCCCCAAGTATCAATATCATGACACCCATTCCTAATGCTAGGAAAACTGTGCTGCAGAAAGGTGACATGACTTCCCCAAAATCAGACACCTGATAAATACCCAGAAGTCCCATGTTTTTCATTCCTTCCACTAAGCCCATTTGTATAAAGCCACTGTTGTTTCTTCAGGTTAAAAGAACTTCAGGTAAGGCTCTTACGCAGGTAAGAGAGAGCAGGGCACACATTCTGCTACTATAGGCTATGTTTTGTAAGAGCATTTGCCAACAGTCATTGTTTACTGCTAACGAGCAAATTCAGTCTTATTTCTCACAGTATCAAATAGGGGACAAAGATCAGGAAAATGATAAATACTTCTAGATTTGGCCTTTTTACTATGCTATTTATAGATTATAATCTTCCTGTGGTTCATATTAAAATAACCTGGAACACCTGACATTAAAAACCCTCTCCTTCCTCTCCACCTGGAAGTTTAATCTATCCCATCCAAGGAACTTCTCATGTTCAATTTTACAGGGGCTGCTCAGACATGTAAAACATTAAGCTGAATCCAAAATAAATTCTAGTTGAAAATGCCTGAAGAATGTGTATCTTTGGCCCATGGCAAAACTGCATGCTCCATGGTCAGAGACAATATGAACTGTGTTCTCCCAGCACTGTGCTCTTTTCTTTCCTTACGTGTTTGTGTGAGTCTTTGTTTGCCAATCAACGAATATTTATTGAGGGCCTACTACACGCCAACTATCTAGGCTCTGATCAACTATTTACTGATTTAACGTATGTCTCCCCCACGAGACTACAGGCGTCATGAGAAGAGTTACTGCTGCTTTTTTGCTCAACAGTGTGCTGTACAACTTAACATGGTGTCTGGCACACTGCAGGGACTCAATGAACACTAAGTGAATGAATGAATGAGAGAAAGAGAGAGAGTAGGGGGCGAAAGGCGACACAACTTTGTATGTAAAGAAATCAGGTCTTTGCACTGCCCAAACACGCCTTATGATCCACCAGCGATCTGACGAATTCTGAAAGGCACCACATGCAATGCACAGCTGTAAGCACAGCAGCTGTCATGCAAAAGAGCCGAGGTCCACAACTATGAAGAATTCAGCCCTTTGTTTCTGTCTCATAACCAAAATGAAGTCAGGTCCACTGTCAATCCACCGTCAGCTGCATGTCTTCAACATCTGGCTTTCAAAAATACTAAGTTAACATTGCCTCCGAATGAAATTTATGTTGATTCATTCTATGACTGCCTGAAAAGGTATTATTTAAATGTCTGAGGTCACATTAAATAGAACTGAGTTAATATAAAAAGTTCTCCATTTCAGGTCTTTGCAAGCTATAAATTAGCCTTCACAAAGTATTTAATTTAAAAATAAAAAAAGTTTGACTCATTATTTAAACTCTCCAAACTTTAGGTCACACAGAGCAAATAGGTCTCTTTACCAGAAAGCTGTTCAAAACAAACTGAGTTCCAAGAGTGAGCTTTGTGCAAGTCTTTTAATTAAATCCTAGGATTCGGTGGGTTATGTGCTGCCAGAATAGTTACAAAAATAGTAATGGGATAATAAGAAATATTAACTATTTAACTCAATATAAAACCCCAGCAAGCAATCTAGGAAGGTATAAAAATGCAGACATGTAAGTTCACGAATCACTAATAAAAGTTTACTTTCAGGTTTTTACCCAACTAAGTGAATAGAAAAATAAAGGATAAAATTTTAAAAAGAGTAATGAAATATGTTCTAAACATGCACAAAGTATGCCAGAGAAAAGCCTTAAGGTGAGGTTGCTATTAAGCTATAAATATATTTAAAGGTATGAATCAGTTACGCTTAAGTGGTACAGTAAAGATACTCCATCTTCCTAATCTTCAGTTCCCTACAAATCACACCTTACCTGGTAACATTAGCTACAAATGAATAAAGGAACAACTTGAATTATGTGAAGAATCTTCAAACAACTAAGTACTAAACCTAATACCAACAAAATCCCAGTACTCAGTTAAAACAGTTTAAAAAAAAAGCCTGGGAATTTTCTAGACTCATCATCTGATTCAGGATCAAAGCGTCTAATGACCTAAAGCAGTGACTAAATCACCTTTGATAAATAGAGAACTTGTATTCAGTAAGAGGCCTACCAACTGTCCCTTGGGTGAGCTAGTTGTATTTCCATTATGTTGTGATATACGAAGAATATGTAATTGAAAAATCAGAACAGACTCCTTGCCAACATTTTTTAATAGTGTTTTTTTGAAATTTTCCAAAACCAAGTTTATGATATGATTTTATTTACGGTATGACTTCCACAATTCACTTTGAAATGTTCTGGGTAAAGCATGGACTCCTTCATTCAGATCACTACAAAAATTTACTTAAGACCTAAGTCGGGCAAAAAAACCTCATGTGTTTATATTAATAAGAAGCCACCATACTGTTCCTTGGCATATATTCCAACTGGGCTCTATGAAAGATTTCTGAATTCACATTAAAATTCTTCATTTAAAAAAATCCCTTCAACATGACAGTATGCCAGCTGGAAATGATACAGCCGACCAAACTATTTTCATACCCAGAAATTATCCCCTCCCTTTTTAAGTATGACTACACTTTATCTTTTGTTAGAAAACATAAATCATAAAACTGTAAGAACTGAGTCAAAACGACAGAACAGCACGCTCCCTTAACTTCCACGCTGCCCCTTAGCACCCTTCGGAAGTCACCGCGCCTGGCTTTCCGTGCCCCCGTCTCCCTGCTCTCCTCTCCCTCTGTCTGTCCGTCCGTCCGTCCGCCCCCCTCCCCGACTCGGTGTCCGAGTGCGCGCGGAGGGCCCGGGTCTGCGGCGCCGGGGCTGTCACGCCGGCTGGCAGCCCGGAAGGCTGCGAACCTCGCCGTGCGCAGCTGCGGGCGTCCGCGGGCGAAGCGTCCACTCCGGGGCGCGGCGTCCGCGCACTCTCCGCCGCCCAGGTGCTAAGTCACAAGTTAGCAAACAGCCCGAGCGCGCGGCGGCGGCTGCCGTGATTCAGCAGCGGGGCCGGGCCGGCCGGCGGGAGGGCGGCGTCGCAGGGCCGACTCGCGGGGCCCGAGCGGGATCGTGGGGCGGGAGCGGGGCCGGGGCCCGGGCCCGGGCCCGGACGGGCCGAGTCCGGAAAAGGTCACCGAGACGCCGCGGGCGCCGTCGCCCGAGCCCGCGACCCACCCAGCGGTCGGGCGGGGAGCGGCAGGGCAGCGTGGCGGGCGGGCGTGGCGCCGGGGCCGCGCGAGCCGGGCCGGGGGCTCCTACCTTTCCGGCTCTTCGGGGAGCTCCGCTTGCTCCGGGCGCTGGCTCGCTCTTCCTCAATCGCGGCTGCTATCTCGGGGTTGTCTTCCCCATTGTACCAGACCAGGAGCTCCTCGCCCGGCGCGATTGGCTGCGGGGAGAGAAGAGACAAGCGCCGGGCCAATCAGAGGGGCGGTTGTTGGCGGAGGCGGGGCGCGCCGGGCGGCGGGCGGGAGCGGCGCCGATGGCAAACAGCTGTCGGCGCCGCGCGCAGCCGGACCAGCAGGAAGGGCTCCTTAACCCTTGGGGCGCGGGCCGGCGCCCGCAGGAACCCTGCCGGCGGAGGCCCTCACGGGCGGAGGCGCGCGGACAGACAGGCCGGCGACAGCAGCTCATCCCGAGCCGGTCGGTTTAAACTCGCAACTGCCAGGCGCCGTCACATCTTGCTGTTGGAAGCCTCACGACTACCCACGCAGAAGAAAAAATAAAACATGGAACCATTTTGCTCCCGAAATCTAAGTTGATGAGAAATGTAAAGCATAATTAAGAAGCGGGCGCCATGGAAAGCGGAGCGCTGAAAGATAAACACCAGCGCACGTTTCAGATTCCAAGAGCAAGTTAAGCAAGGGAGAACTATATATGCCACTGCACATTTATAAATGCGCCGCTATTTATATCACTGAAATGCTAAAAGAATAGGCAGCGCCGGGGACAGGGCATTATCTACGCGTTGCCACCAACCTGCTTGGCTTTGTGAAAAGCGTTCACTGCCTGGCCCTTTGTACCAAACATCAAGATTTCACATTATAACGTTTAAATATAGAACGAAATACCTCCCATGTATTATGTTCCTAAATCATTAAATTTTTAAGTCCTGTATGACTGGGAGTAGTGAGTACATACACCACCATCATATGGATTACACCTAGAACGAGAACCTGAAGAAAAAAACACACTGACTGGAAAGTTTAGACACCTAAACAGAATTTGGGGAAATGGCTTATTAGTTTCTCTCACAATGATTCATCTGTTCAAAAAGTTTCAAGGGTATCAATACAAGTAAAATTCCATCTAAAACCCACTGAATAAGAATCCATGGGAAAGGAAGGAAGGAGTAAATAAAAAGGAAAGCTCTTCCTTAAAGTAGATCCCAATTCATCAGTAAAAAAAAAGAAAAGATGGTATCAGAAAATCACCATTTGGCAATCATTACAGTAATCATTGATTCAGGCAAGAATCATCAATGGATGCTAAAAGTAGGTGAAAGTTTGAGGAATAAAAAATATTTGCATAGTCTCAAAATAGCTCCCCATAAAATATTTATTAATTACAAACAGCATCTTTGTAATAAGACAAATTGACATCATATGCCTCCTGATATGATGCACAGAGAACACAGCACCACTTCTAGAAGATTTCTGCCCAAAATGCATAAACAAAATTTAATCAAGATGAAACCAGAGAAGCGTAAACTTTTGAGACATTCTATAAAATAACTGGCCAGTTCTCCTCAAAACTGAAAGGTTATAAAAGACAAAGACTAAAGTACCACCCATATAGGGAGACTGATGATACATGACAACTAAATGTGGTGGGAGTTTTCTTACAAGGACATGATGGGAACAGCCAACAAAATTTGAGTACAGTACACAGATTAGCTAATACAATAATGTGTTGGTGTTAGCTTCCTGATTTTGATTATTGCACTGTGGTTATGTAAGAGAATGATCTTGTTTTGGGGGGGTGGGGGAGAGGAAATTCTACCTAACATGTCAGTTTGGAAACAAAATAGTTCCTCACTTCAACATACCTTCTAGTCTAGATAAAGCCCTAAAGAGTAAATACTACTTCATTTCATTCTCTGCAGAACTATCACTGTTTATATAGTCCAAATTTCAAAATATTCTAAATTCTTTAAAATAAAAGCAGCAGCCACTGTTTCCTTTGCTTCCCCCAACCCCTGCCTGGATGGCTAAAACCTACCATTTTCTTATATTTGAATGAATATATTATTTCCCTTCTTGAATCAGTTAAACTTAAACCAAAAAATTTAATATATGAAAGATAACAATGAGTTAAAATAGCCATCACAAATGTCTTTTGGCATTCTGATGAGCTAGCTAATCTGTTTCTGTTGAAAGAACAGCTTATTTTAAAGTAAACTACTTCTAGATGATATAAATTCCAAATGTATTGTTTGTTCTCTCTTTTCTGTGATAAGCCACATATTTATGAAATGGTGATATCCAATGATATTTGAAATGATTAGGGTTCTCAGAAATATGTGAAGTCTTAAAATAAAACCAAAGTAAAAAAGAAGATAGGAAAGAGTAAGGACAAATGCATTCCCAATATATTCCCAACCCAAACAGCATAACCAGAAAACTGGCTGGAAGACACCACCAGACATTTTCAAGATACCTCCAAGAATAAGAGCTTAAGTTTCCATGTTCATCCCACTGCAGTCGTTGGTGAAGTCTTAACTGTACTAGCAACTTGGTGAAGTTCAGTATTGGCACAAACTCTTTACTTAGGAGGGCGCTCATGTCCTAAGATACTCTTTCATTGTTGCAAAACACACAATATGAAAACACGCCAGAATCTGTTTGTACCACAGATCTAATATAAAATTTTTAAAAGGCTGATGAGCTGGTGAAGCACTAGATCAAGAGGAACCTATTTGTTAGCTGCTGAAAAACTTTCAAAATCATTAGCAGCTAAGATGTTTATTCTATCATGGAGCTATGTATGCATCCTAACTTTGTATTATAACAACTACACCAACAGCAGGCCCTTATGAAGAGGAAAAAAATATATCTTTTAAAATTGAGGCTTGTTTTTATCTATACCGTATTGTTTTTTTTTTTCCTTCTGTACTGCTTAGCATTTTTAAGTCAAATTCAGAAGAAATACTATGCTCTTGAACAAAGGAAATACAAGTCCACATTTAAAAAAAAAAATCAGGTCAAAAGATCAAACAACCTTTTTAAATATATTTTGAGGTTAAAGAAAAAATAACAACAAAAAGACTTTAAACTCATGCAGCTTTTCTGGAGGATTCAGACAGACTTCATAAAACCAAGTATATTCTCTTCTCTAAATATCTGTGTGTGTGTATGTGTGTGTATGTATGTATGTATGTGTGTGTGTGTGCGTGTGTGTGTGTATAAACTTGAAATTTTATCAAATTAATCAGGAAGAAGCAAGGGTACTGATATTCCTAATACCTGGTCAGGAATATTAGAAAAATGAGAGAAATACTCCAGAATCATCAGAACACACAGAGCATGTCCACTCCTACCGCCTACGATCCAGTCCCCAGCATGATCTTTTAAAAGTCACAGGTCAGATTCCAGCCTCAACTCTCCCATAGATGAGCTGAACTTAAGACTAAAAATCATCCTTCTCCCATTGGACCACCCAGCCCCACCTAATCTGTCCACTGCCTGCTTCTCCAGCCTCATCTCCTAAGATTCCTCTCCTCCCTCCAATCACACTGGCCTTTGTTCTAATCCTTTAAAAACAGACAGACAAACAACAAAAACTAGCTTATTCCTCCTTCAGGCTTTTGCTTTTCCCGGCCCCTCCTCCTGGATTGTTCTTCCCACAGATCTCTGAGTGGCTGGCTCCTTCCTATCCTGGACAAAGGGTTTCCGATGTCTTTTCTCAGAAGAAAACAGAGAAACAGAGCAGCCTTCCGACCTAGTCACTCTCTATCACATTTGATTTTCTTCAATGCACTTATCATCATCTGAAATTATTTTGTTTATGTATTTACTTGTGTATTATCTGCCTTCTCCTCCATAAAATTACAGTTCCAGGAGACCAGACATCTTGTCTGTCCTGTTCACTGCTATAGGAGAGTACACGGTACATAGTAGACACTCAATAAATATCTGTCAAACTAATGAATAGATGAATGAATGGACAGTAGGCTTCATAGTTAACTTTCAAGAATTTAAAATCATTTTTAATTCTGTTACAAACAAAACCAGTGTTGAGATTTCCCAATTATCTGGGTGGAATAATAAGTTGAGAAGGCAATACAGAGCCCAGAGAACATCACATGTGATGGATTTACAAAGCCTAACCCACATAACTTAATCTAGAACAATATAGTTAGGTAATCATTCATAAGGAATCTGAAAGGCCTTGTGCATTACTTGAGACATATCAAAGGTCAGGATTGGCGGAGGTCTGCAAAGATCAGAACAATGTTATTTTGGACAAAGGTAAAAAGAATAGTAGTAGTGTAGCTAGTTAACACTTTAAGTACTTACATCCGACTAAGAACTGTTCACAGAACCTTATATTAACACATATTGGCTTGTTTAACCTTCTCAACAACTGCAGAAATCAGTTTTACTATTACTTTCATTTTTATAGGTAAGAAAACTAAGACACAGGGAGATTAAGTAACTTCACATGGTCACACACCTGGAGGCCAAAACAGTCTGCTCACAAGACAGACTGCTCCAGAGTCTTCCACAACACCATACCACCTTGCCAAAAATAACCACTAGCATCTATTAGCACTTATTGGGTGCGAGGGCGCTATCCATATCACCCATACAATTATCACAACCACCCTATGAGGTCGATACTATAATTACCCGTATCTTACAATGAGGGAATGGAGGCACAGAGAGGGGGCTTGGCTAAGGTTACACAGCTAGTAAAGTCACACCAGCTTGCCTCAGGTCACACAGTGTGCAAAGATCTAACCAGGCAGTCTGGCTTCAAAGTTCACTCTCCCAACCACTATTCTATCTTGCTTCTCAATGTTCCTGCAAATTTGCTATCAGAAATGAACACGTTTTAACCTGAAGTCTAAGGAAGCAATTGCAGTCTCCTAGTATCTCCCTGGGCTCACACTCCTTCAGAACATCACTCCTACTACCTTGACTGTCTCATATTCATCCCCTAGCTGGTGTTTTGTCTCCACCAGAATTCTACCTCACTGATTCAACTAGATATCTCTCTCACTTTAAATCAATTTCACTAACAATGAATTCTTCTTTTATCAAATTGTGAATACAAATTCAAACTCCAACATAACAGTATTGTAAAGCAATAACTATAATTACTGCAGAGTAATATTGTTGAGTAATACCTACTAGAAAGCATGTACCACAATCCAGCAGAACAAAAATGGAAAACAAGGTTTTTAAAGTCTTAAATGAAAAAGTACCATACAAAAAAATTTCCTGCAGGCACTGGAAGCAAGGACATGGGTATAAATGTGGTAAAGGGCAGTCTAATTGGCTAACGATGTCAGGAAAAATGCAGCCAAGGAAAATTAAACAGCTACAAGTTACTAAACTTCCAGAAGTCCTACTGCTACCGCTTTAGCAAACCCAGCACACACTTGCAAAGCTGGCCACTATCTTAAAATGTTTGCTCATCCACAGTTTTCAACTCAATGCAGATTTTTTTTTTCATGGACTGTCCCCAAGTCTATGACATTTTTAATGGACACAAGTGAATAAAGAGAAATTTGCCTTATGGCAATTTTAGCAAACATATCGATTATAAAAAGCAACCACCATCTACCTTTGCATGCTCAAGATTCTGCCTTAGTACACTTCCACACATAAGGTGCAGATTCTTCTTCCTGGAGAACATGTCCTAGACAGCGTGCCCAGTGAAAACCAGGGAGAGAGACCCAGCCTTACTTGCTACAGAAATGCAGCAACTTCCCAACACAAACATTTCTGAATGTGCTCCATAACCTCACTACCAACCCTAGAACATGACTTTCTTCTTCTTTGCATTTCAACGATTAGTGTCTCCAAAGAAAAATTTGGCAGAAGGAAGAAACATGTTCTGTTCAATTTCTATTCTGAGTAAAATGTAGAGAAAAGGAAAGCTAATCCAAGGCTGCATTTATACTGAAGACTAAGAATGTGTTCTCAGCACAGATCCACCATAGCTATTGATAGTTTCTCACAGTTGGATAAATCTGCTAGGCAGGCAGTTCCTATGTCTTAGGAGGAGGGAAGCAGCTGTCACAAGCTCAACTCATCAGTATCTACAGAGAGGCCTGTTGTATGTAATTACTTAACACGATCTTCATGCTTTAGTTCCCTGACACATATGAAGCAGTGGCAACCATATGCTTAAAACACAGAACCTCCTTGAGTGTGTGGACAAACCACTCTCAAATATAATCCTTTCAAAGTCTAAAAAGTCATTATTGTCAGTCACGACTAAGGACAGCATTTAGAAAAATGCAAGCAGAGTAACTAACAGTAAAACTAATTCTAACACTGTTACCTTTAAAGTTTTATAGTAAATGGCTCTGTTGATTTCCAGTGGAAATAAATTTTGCTCTTCTCCTGAGCAAGCCCAATTCACATATCGCAGCCAGTTTCCCTTCTCTGGATCAGTGGCATCGATGCACATCCACCCCAAATTTGGATAATATACCTTGGGAATGGGAGGAAAAAAACAAAACAAAACATTTTTGTTAAAATACAAGTATCTTTAAAATGTTTCCGCTTTCAACTTTTAAGGTAATTCTTTTTCATTATCTGCAAGTACTCCATAAAGCATTTCACAGAAACAAAAATAAGCAAGAGAGAAAAGAAAAATACAAGGTGGAAACTGAAATCCAAAACTGTGTAATTCTCATTATTCTCCTATTTGGGCATGTTCATTCTTTTCCCCTAAACTTAAAAGAGTTAATGCTTGATGATCTCCAAATGTTTTACAGATATGTAAACAGAGAAAAGCAACAACCACATTCTCTAAAGTGTAACTTAAAGAGGAAAACTGAGCTTGCCGCAGTATTTGGCAGCACCCAAATCCCAAGCTTTCAAGGTTGTTCTGTCAGTTCAGTGCAGGGGCCTGACCCTGCTGGGCTAGGCTGTTCAGCAGGTCCCTTTCTGGCAAGGTTATCAGGGACCTTAGGAAGTGAACACACATTGTGAACCAGCCACATGGGTGACAGTGTGATGCTTTCACAAACTCAGTGGTCAGCTCTATCCAGAGCATCTGTCACGACTAAGGTGTAATGGAACATCCTCTGGGAAATAGTAGTGCCCTTCAAAACAAAAAAAGAATCAAAAACTATTTCAGGAGTCAGATCAAATTTACTCTTGCAAGATGCTTTTCCCTGATCACCCATGCCAAGCCAATTCCTTCCCCAGATGCTTCCAGCACTCGTTTACCATTCCTTCGCTTTAAAGAACACCTATTTAGCCACTATTTTAATTTTTATTTTGCTTATACATACATATATCTGTTTTATTTCGCCAAAACTAGACTGTAAAACATCTGAGTAGGCACTGAAATACAGCTGCAGAATCAACTGGTGACAGATGTGCTGAGCAAAAGAAAGGGGTCTTTTACTTTCTTTTTAGGAAGAAAGGAAAGAATCTAGATGCTTCCATTTCTTCCCCACGACCTCTCCACTCATGCCTTCTTCCCTCTCCTACTCACATTATCCCCTTTCTTTATTGCACCTCTCCTTCTGGAACAAAGCTCCCACTCCCCAGCTGATGGCGAGAACTCTGCTTTTCTGGGCACGCGTGGGAGTCCGAGCCTGTGACTGCCAGGGCGCAGCATCCACCTTACTGGGCACTAACACTATTTTCTTCCCCTTGGGAGTCGGACGTCAGGCATAATGCTACATGCTTGACATATTGTCTCATTTAAACCTATATAGCACGTTTATGATTATATCTCTTTTCAACATATGGAAATTGAAGCTCAAGAACTAAATAACTTTCCCAAAGTCACCTACTTCAATGTAATGAAGATGGGCTTGACCTCTGTTTATCACCACCCTGGTTAAAAGACCAGCATCATCTAATAAGAACCTACTGCATGACGAGTTCCATGCTAGATGGTGCTTTGCAGTTATTTTATTTAATCATCATAAGCACCAAAGAGAATATTTGTACACAGTAACTTACACAGGCATATTTCCCCTTCCCCCAATATAAACTGACACTGAGCTGAGGTGTAAAAAGTGTTGTTTTGATTGATCACAGTGGATAGCAGAGTCCCACTCACTCGCCATCCGAATACGGGGACAGTTACAGAGATCAATGAGGCTGCAGAGACAAACACAGAGATGGTTGGTTGCCAGGAAAACCCCACATAGTTCAGAAGGCGGCTAGAGTCTATCCACTTGCCTCAGGATAACAATACGGGCTGTGCAGGCACTTCCTGGCTCTCAGGTCAATATAAACCTTTGCACAAAGCGAAATGTTCCAGTTGAGTGAATTCTGTATGCATAGCTCATTTTGTTTCAAAAGAGACTAAGGCACCTTCTAAGTCATACTGATGTGTAAAAAGAAAATAGTTTTATAGAAAAAGATGAACAATTCGATTTTTAAAAATAGGCAAACACGTAATTCATAAAGGAACACACATAGCCAAAACATTGTGAAAAAAAGTTAAACTTAACTAATAATCAAAAGTGATTTCAAATTAAAATAATTTTTACCTATTACTCTGGCAAAAATTGTTTTTTAAGAAAAAATAAGATTGGAAAAGGTATGAAAAAGCAGATATTCCCCCAAACATTGCTGATCGGAGAACAAATTGATAGAATATTTTTGGATAGGATTTTTAAAAAAGCTTTGAAATAGAAATACACTTTAACCAGATTATACACTTGTAGGAATTTAGTCTAATGAGATCATCGGGCAACCGTACCCAGATGTATGTACAAAGTTGCTTACAGTAGTGTGGTTTACTACAAACTGTTTCCAATTCATGGCTTTTAAATGCAAAGCAATATGGAATTAGCTTAGTAAATTATAGCCCATTCTGATAGCTGAAATCTAAGAAGGTACTAAAAAAGTGCTGTTATATAAATGATGTGGAAACTTCTACTATCTGTTAGATATTTCTATATCCTTTAAGAATTTTTCCAATAAACTAAATACACATTTCTGTAATTAGAAGAGAATAAAAATAACTAGCTGTTGAAGAAATACATTTATTGGCATAAGAATATTTACAATATATTGGTGATTGAATAATGCCATTTATAAAAAGTATGGATTATATAATCATTTTTATTTTAAGCATATGAATATAAGAAGAGAAAAATCTGAAATTAAAAGTATAAAAATGTCAATAATGTTTTTCTCTGAGAGGTGGAGTAATTCATAATTTTTATTTTCCTTCTATTGTTTATCTGGACCTTTCCTCCACTAATTTATAATAGTATAATCTACACAACAAAAAAGGGAGGTGGGGCAAGGTGCAGTGGCTCACACCTATAATCCCAGAACTTTGGGAGGCCAAGGTGGGAGGATTGCTTGAGGCCAGGAGTTCAAGACCAGCCTGGGCAACATAATGAGACCTGCCTCTACAAAAAAATTTTTTTTAAAAATTAGCCAGGTGTGGTGGTATGCACCTATAGTCCCAGCTAATCGTGCCGTTGGGGTGGAAAATTGCTTGAGCCCATTAGTTGGAGGCTGTAGTGAGTTTTAATCAAGCCACTGCACTGAAGCCTGGGTGACAGAGTAAGACTTCATCTCTTAAAAAAAACCAAAAAACAAAAAAAGGGAGGTGAGTGGGAAGAGCAAGTCTTTTGAATGAAAACTTAAATTTGAATGAAGGTAATCAAGGTCTGCTAAATGCTAAGCTAAAATCCTCCTCATAATCCACACACATTTTTAAAAAGTATGTAGCTTTCTTGTTTTTATTGAGAGCTTAACCTTATATTTAAGAACTGGGAAGAAAATATGTTTTTATACAATTCCCATCTTAGCTGGTCAAACCTTGGTTTCCAATCAAATTAATTTCAGTGACTGACACACAGAACTTATCTCCAAAATGTGACAGAATTTTGCTTAACTATAAATTACTAGAGTGTGACGTGCCACACACCATCAGGCTAAGGTGGTGGGAAGACAGTGGGGAAACAACCACAATTTCTTCCTTTCACACAAAGACATGGAAAGGCAGGTAATAAATGACATGCAATAAAACTATTTCCAGATTTTTATAAAGGCCAATAGTCAGCTGACTTGATCCCAAAGAGAAATATTACCATATGATCAATAATTTTTTCCTGATCCAATCTATAAAACAGTCCCTTTTAAGAAGGCAAGGGTGCCTGATTATGTGCTATCATAAAACAGTTTTGCCATGTTACTAACTCTCAGATTCAATCTCCCCACTCAGAGGAAAGGGAACGGAAGAAAGAGAAGTGGCACTACACCACGCGCTGAGCTAGATGCTTTCCATGTTATTTTATGTAGCCTTTGTAAGAATCTGCACAATAACCTATGATATATTAAGCCCCTTTTATAAATGAGGAAACTTACAAGAGGTTGGTAACTTCAGTAGAATAATCAAGTCACTATAAATCAGCGCCAGGATTCGAACCTGGCGCCCTCATTTCTTCCTACACCAAAATAAAACAGACATGCAGATAGGGAATGGGAGAGGCAGGCTCATACTTCTGTCTTACTGAGAGGCGCTCTCAAGTTACCTTTCTCTTTTTCCTCCTTCCAAACTCCTCTTTTCCAGGCCTAACCTCCCTAGAGTGTCCTCTAGGCCCTACATCCTTTCTGTCTACCACTAAACAAAGACTGGGCGCTCACTCTTTGTCAAGTGAAAGGTAATTTTCACACCACCCAATTTCCGTTCAATTTAATTCAGTCATTTTGAAATGGTGATAAAATAACCTACATTCAAATTTTAGTACACATGCCAATTTAAACACACACTCAAAATTAAATCTTCACGCCAATATAGAGAAAGGTTTGCAAAGAAGAAACCACACTGTTAGTTGCCTCGGGAGATAGGAATGAGGAGGGTTTTAACTTACAGTCTTTCTTATTATTTACTTGTTACACTGTACATGTATTAATTCAAATTTGTAATTTAAAAAAATTCTCCACCGGGTGTGGTGGCTCATGCCTATAATCCTAGCACTCTGGGAGGCTGAGGCGGGTGGATCGCTCAAGGTCAGGAGTTCGAGACCAGCCTGAGCAAGAGCGAGACCCCGTCTCTACTGAAAATTAGAAAGAAATAATCTGGACAACTAAAAATATATATATATATGTAGAAAAAATTAGCCGGCATGGTGGCGCATGCCTGTAGTCCCAGCTACTCGGGAGGCTGAGGCAGTAGGATCGTTTGAGCCCAGGAGTCTGAGGTTGCTGTGAGCTAGGCTGACACCACGGCACTCACTCTAGCCAGGGCAACAAAGTGAGACCCT
>CAUYSK010043667.1:0-13415 GCA_963575035.1 Avahi laniger | reverse complement strand
GCATTGGTTGCACGGCTGTTATTTTCAGCAACACATTTATGTGGCAAATAGAAATGAGTAGTGACAGAGAACCTAGTAGGAAGGTATTTTTCCCCCACATAAAAAATAAAGAGAAAAATTAGAGAATCGTCACTGAGTGGTCCTTTAATGGATTAGGTTCGAGGGACTCTCTCAGTTCTTCCTAGTATATGCCATTATTTTGATTTGTGCTTACAGTTTTACCCCATCCCCCACTCCCCATCACAGTGGAGAATGATACTGCTCGATATAATTTTACCACTAGCTTAAAAAATAGAAATTTACCGATAGAGGATACGGAGAGCCCTGGGCTCACAGCGGGAACTGTGTTTGTTAGCTTTCCACCTTCTTTGCCAAGTGAGAATCACTGCTTACCAAGTGACACCGAGCCCAGAGTAGTGAACCCAGCTGGGATAGGATCCAGAGCTGCTTGCTATATACAGCCTTGAATCATGTTTGTAGCTGTTTTGTTTTACACTGAAGCAGAGAGAAACTGAAGCAGGAAAACAAGATGTGATTATCACTGTATTTTTTAAGATGGAGCACCACTGAAGCAGTTAGATGGGAAGTTATCCAAGCTCCAAACGGGAGGGTGAGGGGTGGGAGATTTATACCCGAAGCAGGGTGGTTGGGATTTTAGGGGAGTCAGTGAGGAGTCTACTAGGGCTTTTCTAAGTTGTGCAAGGAGAGGCTAAGATTAGGAGGGAATGCAAACAAGATTTTAGGAGACTTCAGATTCACAGCACAGAGCTGTGGCAATAAAGATTCAGCTACCCAGGACAATGTGGAGCTTTTCAGAGAGCGTTCATGCATTCATTCAACAAATATTTATTGAGTAACTAGTATATGTTTAGCACTCGATAAGACCCGAAAATGTTAGTTCAACAAAAATGCACCTATGCTGCACCCACCCCCTTTTAAGAAAAAAATGACATGCCTCTCATCAAGCAGAAGGCCTCAGTTGCAGACAGGGACCAATATGTTCCTGATGGTTTCTCTCCAACCGGCTCTGTCTCCTCAGTTTGCATCTCTGGTAGGCGCAGGTGTGATGCTGCTCCTGATGGTGAAGGTGGGCTTCTTCTTCTACGAGCTGCCAAATGTAAGTAGAACTGATCAAATAGCTAAGTCAAGAGAGACGGAACCTCAGATTGCACTTTGCGGGGGCATCTCCAAGGAGAATTGCATTCCGCTTGTCCCCAGGGGTTGCTCCAGCCTATCATTGGTCCCTTTCATTTAAAATAACAGTATCTACATTACAGGGTTGGGAGTTAAATGACACAGAGATATATGTATATTTATACATAGTATATATATTAATATATGTGACTTTGAAATTTAAAAAAAAAGCAAGTTTTGATCAAAAGCCCTATATTTTTTTTTTTTTTTTGAGACAGAGTCTCACTGTGTTGCCCACGCTAGAGTGCCGTGGCGTCATCCTGGCTCACAGCAACCTCAGACTCCTGGGCTCAAGCGATCCTCCTGCCTCAGCCTCCCAAGTAGCTGGGACTACAGGCATGCGCCACCATGCCCGGCTAATTTTGTCTCTATATTTTTTTTTTAGCTGTTCAATTAATTTCTTTCTATTTTTGGTAGAGATGGGGTCTCGCTCTTCCTCAGGCTGGTCTCGAACTCCTGAGCTCAAACAATCCGCCCGCCTCGGCCTCCCAGAGTGCTAGGATTACAGGCGTGAGCCACCGCGCCCGGCCATAATTTTCTTTTTTGAGACAGAGTCTCACTCTGTCGCCTGGGCCAGAGTGCCATGGCATCAGCCTAGCTCACCGCAACCTTAAACTCTTGGGCTCAAGCAATCCTCCTGCCTCAGCCCCCATCCCAGTAGCTGGGACTATAGGCGCATGGGCCACCATGCCTGGCTAATTTTTTCTATTTTTGGTAGAAACAGGGTCTTGCTCTTGCTTAGGCTGGTCTTGAACTCCCGACCTCAAGCATTCCTCCTGCCTCGGCCTCCCAGAGGGCTAGGATTACAGGCGTGAGCCACTATGCCAGGCCTCCAGTGCAATTCTAAATTTAGTTTTGAAGCTCAGGTCCACCTTTAGCTGGCTGGTACTTTTCTTGTATTCCAGCCACAGGATTTATGTGATCAGATGACAAGGAAGGAGTTGGCTTGGGGTTAGCTTTTCAGGCCATACGCTGTTGTCCAGTGAGTGGTCCCTCTGTAGCCCATTATCCTTTTCCAGGTTTACTGCTGGGGCTATGGCTCTCTCCTGGTTTAGATAGGAGCTCCTTCCCTGTTTCAGACTTTACCACAGAGAAACTGAATTGCACAGAAGGCACAGACTAAATAAAGTAGCTGGTTTTGAGATGCTTTATTAACATTGAACAGTACAGCGTGGAGACTACAACTAGTTGTGCTCTCATCTCTTCACAGAACGGTCACCACAGGCAGCACAAGATATCCTAAAAGCTTTCACTGCTGCCTCACAGCCTCTGAACCGTGGAGGGGAGATGAGGGCAAACATCGAAGGAAATTCCAGGGCAACTGCAGTCACACATTACCCAGGAAGCTGCAGGTAGGAAGGCAGCGCATGGAATCTCAAACTGGGAACAGCAGTATGTATCACGGCGCTATAGCACTGTAAAACCTGGGCTAGCGAAGCCTATGATTCAAGTTACGTTTTCTCTGCTTGCAAAGGAAACACATTTAAGAAACTGGTACTCTACACATTGATCCCCAACCCAGTTATCTGTAGTCTCGTCAGAAAATTTAGTATCAGGTGGTTGCTTTGTTACCTATTTTGTCACTTAAAATCTTATTACTCACTTTAATGATAAAAAAAAGATAACATTTGAATATGCAGTTACAGTTTAAAAGAAAAGTAGTTAACTTGAATTTCTGAATTAGGAATGAAGAAAGGTATTACCTGGCTTTGCTTTTAAAAAGAACAAAACAGTATGTGTTTTAAAATGATGGTTTTGGAACAAGTATAGATGTAAGATAAACATTTTAGTTCATTAAAATGCATTTTACGGCCACAATAATGTGTCTGGCACTGATCCCAAACATATCCAGCAGCTCATCTGGCTTCCCATTCCGAGGCACTCCCGACACGGCCAGCTGATGAACCAGGATGTCAGGCTCCATGGAGACAGCCGCACAGACAGCTTCCCCAATGCCACCTGGGGAAGCAAGAGACACTGGGATCTTTTCTGGAAGTGGCTAGTTAGCCTTAAAGCCCCATCATATAGAGGCTTTTGAATTTGCTGGTTCCCAGGGGAAAATTTTTTCACTAGTCATTGATTCATGTGAACAGTCATTCTCAGACTGGCCCGAAGAGTTCTTATTCTAAAGTGCAAGTCTCCAAATTGCTCCCACCCCCACCTACAGCAGGCACTGCTCTCAACCTGGGCCCCATGGATGGAGAGTTGACATTCTCAAAGCTGTTAGGGACCTGAAAAGGATTAACACACTGACTGCCACATTAGAAAAAAAATTTTTTCCTTGGGGCCATGGTGTTTATTATGAAAAGAGAATAAAAATTTTGAAAACAAAACAATCCTTTCTACTTTAATGAAAAAATGTCATTTTTTAGTTTTCTGTGCGTGAATTATATGCAACTTGAAAAATAGTTCTTGAGGTTCCCAAGGTGAAGAGATGTGTGAGTTACATATACTTCATGAGGCCCTGTGCTCAAAACTAGCGTGTTAAATACAACTCACATGGCAATTAATGTGTTAAAACCAACAAATGAACTGTGCAGAAGAGAGTCACTAGCACGCCTGAGGCTGCTGGCTCACAAGGTTGGCCCTTGGCTGGTGCAAGTTCCCTCCACTGCTGTGACACTTTCCCTGATGAGGGTGGGCCTTGTACCTGGAATGTTTGTACAAACAATGTGGTTTATGCCAAGCACCTGCTTTCTTGCTGGGAGTTGGGAATTTTTGGTACGTGCCTGGCCGAAGTTGCCAACATGACCAGACCCGGATAAAAACCTGGGGTGCTGAGTGTCTAGTGGGCATCCCCGGGCAGAAACACAGTCCATGTGGGATGTGTTTTTGTTGTGCCACTCATGCAGGAGGGGGAGGGAGGGGGGAAGCCTAAGGCAGGGCTTCTCCAAACTCCACCCATGGCTCCTGCCCTGACAGGTCCTGCCACATGCCCTTTCTCTGTGATCAACAACCTTAGCTGTAGAGTGACTCTGTGCCAGGTCCTTTGAGTCCTTCCAGAGAATCGTACTGTGAGTACGGTCCTGGGGCCCCTGACACAGGATGAAGTTCCTTACTGCATCACATTGTCTGCCCTACTTAACTTTCCCAGGCCCAAGCATCACCCAGCTCCCTCTCCCTGGCATACTCTTTTTCTGTGTTTGCTGTGTTCTCTGCTTGTAAGGCACCATTCTCACTTTTTTGGTGGGGGTGAACTATTAATCATTCAAAACTCAAACTGTAAAGATTTTCATGATTCCTTCCTACCCACAATGCTGACTTAGCCACTCCTCTGTGTTGCCACTGACCCCCTTGGTGACCAGGCACTGTGCACTCTGCCGGGGACACACAAATGTATATGAGCACGGCTTCACATTTAGGGAACCAGTTCATGCGGGTGAAGAGAGATCCCTAGATTGCTACTCCTTCAGAAAGCAATAATGAAGGTATGCTGCCTGAGAGGTAGGGCCACTGCAGGTGATGCCCAAGAGACCAGGGTACATCTCCAATCAAGGGAAACACCATTCCCAATGCCCACACACACCTTCTGGGTAATGATCCTCTACTGTGATGACTCGGCCGCCTGTGGCTTTTGCATTGGAAATGATAGTGGCAGCATCCAGGGGTTTGATGGTAAACAGGTCCATGACACGGATAGAAATATCTGGAGAACAGCAATAACTAGCTTGGTATATGATGCAAATTTAGAATAAAGAATATGTAGGGATAAAAATAAAAGGATCGATCGGGGCACACAAGGTAGCTGAAGTCCGACCTCTCCCCAGCTTGAATTTTAATGTTCAGACATAACCAACTCACCTTGTTTAGAAAGATCATCAGCAGCTGCTAAGGCTTCGTGCAGAGTAACTCCAGCTCCAATAACTGTGACTTTGTCATTGTCACTGTGGCGGACGACCTGGTATAGCACCAGCAAAACAAAATGCTGTGGTTACTACTGCTTCATACAGAGCGCATCTCAAAGAAGGGGACATGGTGCTCTGCTATGCTGCTCTTCTGCAATCCTAACAATTTCACCCCTTAATAATTCACTATTAAAAATATCATGCCAGGTGCGGTGACTCATTCCTGTAATCCTAGCACTTTGAGAGGTCAAGGAGGGAGGATCACTTGAACCCAGGAGTTTGAGGTTGCAGTGAGGTATGATCACACCACTGCACTCTAGCCTGAGTGACAGAGCAAATCCTCTCCTGTCTCTGGAAAAAAAAAAATCAGATGCATTTAAAAGCAAGGACACACCTATTTTACATCTGCTTTACAAATTCATCTACCTTTCCTCTTGCTTTGGAACGAGTTCAAAATTAAATTCTTATATAATACAAACACAAAATGACCCCCCCCTTTTTTTTGAGACAGAGTTTCACTGTGTTGCCCGGGCTAGAGTGCCATGGCATCAGCCTAGCTCACAGTAACCTCCAACTCCTGGGCTCAAGTGATCCTTCTGCCTCAGCCTTCCGAGTAGCTAGGACTACAGGCACGCGCCACCATGCCTGGCTCATTTTTTCTATATTTTTAGTTGTCCAGCTAATTTCTTTGTATTTTTAGTAGAGATGGGGTCTCGCTCTTGCTCAGGCTGATCTCGAACAACTGAGCTGAAACGATCCACCCGCCTCGGCCTCCCAGAGTGCTAGGATTACAGGCGTGAGCCACTGCGCCTGGCCACAAAATGACCCTTTAACAAAGAAGGTAGATTTCAAACTAGACTCTAAAATGCAGAGGGCCAGAAGCAATCATACCACTCATCTGCCCTGGAGCACAGATAAGTGCCTCACACCCACCAAAGGGTCTTGGAAATGTACAGCCTCTGGACTGGTTTGAGAGCTTACTGCAACATGCACACAGTTTGGACTCCAACGACTAACAAGTTAATAGAGAACATGCTGGGCATTTGCAGCGTGCTGTGTGCTAAGCATCTTGCATGCCTAAGCTCTGAGAACCCTCACAGTCTCCTTGCAAAATCTATCAGTAGTGGGACCATCCTGTAGCTGAGAAAAGTGAATCTCAGAGCAGGAGGAACTGGCCCAGGACAGGGCTGAGACCCGTAGCCAGGCAGGGCTGATGTCAAAGCCCATGCTCTCAACTTACTATTCTGCAACCAAAGACAGTTCCCAGGCTTATTTCATACAGTTTTGTTATCTCCAAAGCCAACCTGAAGACATCTGGAATTATTCTTCATTTGATCTCTCTCAACAGGTTTCCCTGTAGCTTAAGAACTATTGCTGATAGTATAAACAGTCAGGGTTTCTAAGCCTCTCCATTCTTTGAGGATGTCTTAGCCTTTAAAAATACATGTAAATGCATATATACATACACACACATCTATGTCCCCTTTGCAAAACCCAGTCCCTTAATTATCCATGTCATGCACATTATCACACACGTTGGAATTTAAATTCTTGACACTATCAAGAAATTTACTTCTTTTTTCAGGACAAGGAAAATATAAGGAAAAAGAAGACAGGAGAGAAATGAGAAAGCTCTTCAAACCACATAAATGTCAAGACACTCTCTCTCCACAGAAATAGAACCTGTAGTTAACACTAAAGGTGAATACTAAAGCTTTTGTATTCAGTGTTATTTTCTAGTTACCTAATGGCACACAGTGGACAGTTCCGGAAAATACCTGCTTTTTTGTGGCACTATAGCCATTCAGAGCCACTAGTGACCATGAATTCTGGAGCAGCCTAGGCCTTAGAAATCAAGTTGGATGTTGACTGCTGGCTCCTTCAAGAGTAGCTATAGGTATTTCACATATTTAAGAAGAATATTAATGGCATTACAAAATGCTTTTAAGATAAAAGCAGGACTTAACACTTTCTACACGGTATGATCTCAACTGTATAAAATATACATATATGCCTAGGAAAAGGCAGGATGGAAAATATGCCAAAATGTCTGTAAGTCCCACTTTCTAGGTGGCGAGTAGAGTCATTTATTTTCTCTGTACACTTTTCTGGTTTTCCCTATACACGGCCCTGATAGGCAGGCAGAGCAGGAGGTGGACGGTTTGGTGGGCAGGCCCAGAGAGGCTGGGCTCACTACCTGGGCCTGAATCCAGGTTTTGGTGCTCACAAGCTGTAAACCCTTGAGCGAGCTGCTTACCTTCTCTGACCCACACTTACAGGCAGGGCTGATAACCCAAGCTTCTCACCAGAGCTCAGAAGTGCCCAGCAATGCCAACCTTTATCAGCAGGCCTGCAGACGAATCTATATCCTATGTGCAAGACCAAGCTCAAGGCCACAGAATTTCCAGTAGAAAGATGGTCCATGTTCCCTTTTCTGCCTGGCCTTACATCAGTAAAATCTGAACCTAACGGATCTATTATTCATTGAAAAAAGCTATGACACATTATAGTCAAGACACTCAAGTGGCTTCATGTTGTTATTATTTATCTTTAAGAATTCAACAAAAAGCGACTCCATTTGGAAAGGAGAAAAGTTCAGGCCAAGATTAAATTGGTACAATGTTCCTTCCTTAGGAAAAGCAATTAAAGGTCACAATTTATTTTACTTTTTTTAAAAAAAAAAAGAGCAAAGAATGGACGACACCTCAACTGTGGAGATACCTATACTGCAATATTTAGAACAGTTCTGTTCACATGAAATGACACTGAACAACACTGGAGAACTGAAGCCCTTACCTTGGCCTTTCCGATCTCAAAGGTTTCTTGTGGGGTATAAATAACTGCTGTCTCTGGTCGGGTGGTCCGAATGAAGCACATTCCCTAGGGTAGAAATGAAAACCAGAGTCACAGTTTAGAAAATCAAACTATAAATTTCCAACTAAAGGACCTTACAACAAGTGGGGGAAAGGAGGACTGAATAGTTCTTTTTACTAAGAACAAAGTGTACACCGTGGAGCAAAGGACAAGCATCTACAACCACCGACAAACAGGTCATGCGTCATCTAATCATGCAGGCAAAGCCCAAGCGGGACCCTAGCAGATGCCCTCAGTAGTGCTAAGCTCGCCGCACTACTGCATCTATTGCCCTCGGAAAGATTTCCCATGTACACACCGATCTATTCTGTCTCCACAGGACACAAACCCAGGGCAGGAGCACTGACTCATGTTGACTACAAAGCCCAGAACACAACGCTTAAAAATTAATTTTTACCACAATACCCTGTAATGCTTTATCTTTAGAAAGACTTTAGGCCGGGTACGGTGGCTCATGCCTGTAATCCCAGAACTCTGGGAGGCCGAGGTGGGTGGATCGTTTGAGCTCAGGAGTTCGAGATCAGCCTGAGCAAGAGTGAGACACCTGTCTGTACTAAAACAATAGAAAGAAATTAGCTGGACAACTAAAAATATATAGAAAAAATTAGCTGGGCATGGTGGCGCATTGGTGCATGCCTGTAGTCCCAGCTACTCGGGAAGCTGAGGCAGTATCGCTTGAGTCCAGGAGACTGAGGTAGCTATGAGCTAGGCTAACGCCACGGCACTCTAACCCAAGCAACAGAGTGAGACTCTGTCTCAAATAAAAAAAAAAAAAAAAAAGAAAGACTTTAAATACCTGAATACGAAATGACTCGCCCTTTTCCCAATGAGAAGATGTAAATACATTTTTGTTATCAACTTGAACACAAACACGTAGTATAAATGAATATTCAGGTCCTATGTGTAGCACTTCATAAACTCTGACAAAGGCATCACTACATCATCATCGCCCAAGCCCAGAAGCCTCTTTTCAGTCACTCACCACTCCTCTCATTTCCATATCATAGTCTTTTTTTTTTTTTTGAGACAAAGTCTCACTGTGTTGCCCAGGCTAGAGTGCCATGGCATCATCCTAGCTCACAGCAACCTCAAACTCCTGGGCTCAGGTGATCCTACTGCCTCAGCCTCCCGAGTAGCTGGGACTACAGGCATGCGCCACCATGCCCGGCTAATTTTGTCTATATATTTTTAGCTGTCCAATTAATTTCTTTCTATTTTTGGTAGAGACAGGGGTCTCGCTCTTGCTCAGGCTGGTCTTGAACTCCTGAGCTCAAACAATCCGCCCGTCTCGGCCTCCCAGAGAGCTAGGATTACAGGCGTGAGCCACCGCGCCCGGCCTATATCATAGTCTTTATTTGCCTCTTTTGACCTTTCTAGAAATGAAATCCTATGGCATGTATGAAATCATAAAATAGAACTCCAAGATGTAGTAAGTAAACAAGTAAGTACAGAATAATGAGTACAGTTTGAACCTACTTATAAAACAAATCAAAGAAACATCTGTCCATATGTGTTGCAAATGCTTAGACTGTGAACTTATAAGATCTGCCCCAACTGTGCCCAGGGGCACGGGTGAGGCACAGGGGTGGCAAGGGCAGCATGGCAAACGTTAGCTGGAGAGATAAAGACTGCGCTCGCTTGTCCCCTGAAGCTAGGTTCTGGACAGAAACTTAATTCTGTCCCTCTGATACCCTTGTGTGAGACCTCAGGAGTAAAAGCGAGGCTGAGGCCACACTCTTGCCCTTCTCAGCTGTTTCTGAGGGTGAGCTAGGGCCCAGGCCTGGGCTTTGTCTGCAGTAGTGTCCTGCCATTCACTCTCCAGCTCCCTGGATGTCAAAAGGCAGTGGCAACGGTGGCTTCTTTATCCTTGTCTGCAGCAACCAGGGTGTGTCTTAAGTCCAACAGGCCCAGCAGTGGCCTCAGAGGTGGCTGTTCCACTGGTGGGTTAACACGCTGTAGTTTGGGATCCTGCCTGGAGCCCACTGCTGCAACTTTGTAAGCAACCTTTGTTAAACCTCTTCTTGTTTAGAATACCCAGAGTGGTCCCTGTTTCTTGTGCTGAGCCCAGACACAGGATGTCAGTTTTGTTCAGTATCCTTCTGCTTGAAAGGACTGTTTGATACAAAGCAAATGTGTTTATGTGCATAATCACCTGTTTTTGCATTTTTAAAAAGAATCCTAATGCCAAATTTTCTACAATGAATTTACTTTTGTGCTAAGAAAAAATTCAATCATCGCTATCAAACTAGTATCACAGCCCAGAAGCATTTTCTGTCTGAACCAGTGTCCCCTTAAAAATACCTTAGAATTGGCCGCCAGAAAAAGAGCGTGCTCCATCGAAACAGCGTCACTTGGATAGAAAACAATGCAGTTGGGAATGGCTCGGAACATGGCCATATCCTCCAGTGCCATCTGGGAGGGGCTGTCTTCACCTGAGAAAGCCACAGCCCAACAAAAACATGAGCATGACCCCACCAGGAACCTGTCCTCTACCTCCCACTCACTCTTGAGAAGCAATAACTTATTGCCGTGGGTGTCCCAAACCACAACAGAGTCCTCCAATATGGTCCAATTATGATGTTGATTTAACTGGTTATAATTTACATTGAGCTTTCACAGGCCTACTCCCCTTGAGATTGTACCATAACACCTCAGGTTAGGCTCCTAATTGACCTTTCAGATCCCTCAGTGTTCCTATCCAAGTTCACTGAGCACTGGTGCCGAGTCGGCCCTGCGGAGCCACTGACCCTGCCCTCCTTTGGAGGGTCCGCTCAGGCTTTGGCATTCCTTCTCTGTTCTCCATCAAGAGATTGGGCTTTGCAGATCCAAATGGTCTCTTTCCTTTCTCCAGGCCTTCAAAGTAGTTGAACCTAACACCCCTTCGAGTGCCTTCAGCTTTACCCAGATGGCCATGACTCCCAGTGCCATCTAGAACCATCTTTTCCAGCCTAATTCTCCCAGGGAGTCACTCGGGTTGCTCCCTCATGTGCACCTGCAGCATTCCAGCAGCAAGTGTAAGCTGCCATGTCTGCCCAGCTGATCTGCCTACCACAGGCCTACCAGACAGCTCATCTTTCCCGTGTCCTCAGTGCTATCGCTCATGAACTCAACTCCCTGACATTTCCCAGGTGAGAAAACCCCTGAGATCTGTTTTTGGCTTTTCAGGCCCCTCCATCTGTTAGCAACATTCACTTCTTCCTTCAGACTCTCTCAGGTCCACCCTGGACTTTCTACCCTGTTGCTGTTTCTACCACACACCTTGTTTCAATCCCCTCCCTGGTCTCCCTACTTCCTGTGGTTCTCTTCTAGCCCGCTCTGTCAGGTTAACATTCCTAGAACACTGCTGTTGTTGGCCTTATTTCCCTTGCATCATGTTCCCCAAGGGTTCCCACTGCCCAAAGCAGGAAGGTGTTGGTGGTCACCCTCGCCCCCATGCCATCCGAGCAGGCCTCACACCAGCCGGAATCCTCCTCTCTCCCCTCTGCCCACGCTGCTCACCCCTAGTTAGACTGCGACCAAAGTGAGGGTGGGATGGGCTGCTGCCCTCATCATCCCCTGTACATGGCCCAACACATAAGGACACTCAGGACAGACTATTTCTCAGTGATTGCAAGGGGAGGCACTCTACAGCAGCACCAAGAGATTCACTTTGAAAGCTGCCCAGAGCGTCTGACCTTTTAAAATACAACATGGCTTTTGTAAAAGAAGTCATGAACAATCGAACTTTATGGAGCCGTAGGAAATTCATGGTTTTGCCAATCACATTCGAATCCTTTCCTATAAAGGAGGAAGGCTATCGAGATGGCCCACAGAACTCCTACCGACAGATACTCCACAGTGGGAGCCAATGAGGTTGATGTTGGTTTGAGAGATGACTCCCATCCGGATCTGATCAAATGCTCGGGTCAAAATAGCACCAAAGGTGCTAGCAAAAGCAATGGTCCGACCACGGGTGGCACAACCCAGTGCCACGCTCACCTGTAACACAAAGAACATGGATCAGAAAACCTCTGGGCCCTGCCCATCCCCTGGTTTAGACCACATGGTCCCCATGATAATAACCCCTGCTCTGCACAGGCCACATCGCTCTGGAGTTCCAGTGTGTCTCCCTGCCATTCTCTTTTCTCAAACCCTCTCTACCCCTTCCTGTCCCCTCCTGCTCAGATGGTACCCTCACCTCGTATCTCCTAGGGATGGAGTCTCTCCCATCTGTCCCTGTCCACTCCTGACCCACCCTCCCTGCACCTCCCTAAGCCCAATGTGCCCATTGACCATCCTGAATCTCATCCTTCTCTTGCTTTCTCAAAGTTATCTCCAATCATGCAGTCCCCCCTTCCCTCTTGTATTAACTTGGTTTCTTCCTTTCTCTTGGATCATTCTGTTACCATATAAATACATGCCAGTACCTATGATCTTCATTCTCCCACCTCTGCCTTATCCTTCTTCCAGAGACTGCCCCATATCTATGTTCTCCTTCACAGAAAACTTCCTGTTAAGTTGTCTGTAGTCACTGTCCCTGCTTTCTTACCCTCCACTCTCTCCCCAGCCTACTTCATCTAGGCTGACCCCATGACAGACCTCAAAGCTGCCAAGCACAAAAGGTTACCTGACCTCAGGTGGCATCTTATCTGACCTCTCAGCAGCAGTAAGCATAATAATTCACCCTTTTTTTCTCAAGGCATATGCTTCTCCAGGTTTCTATGACATTGCAACAGTCTAGTCCTGCTGTATCACTGGATTTGCTGGACTGTGTGCCTTTTTTCCCAATAGGCCCTTTGGAGTGTGCCCTCAGGGCTCCACGCTCACACTCTTCCCCTTTTGCCCTCTGGCTCTGGGAAGTCAAATCTGGCCCAATGCTACTCTGATCTGCATCCTGGTCATGCCTCCCACTTTATATCTCCAGGCTCATATACCCCAGCAGGTTTCAAACCAGAGTATAAGCCTCTTTGGGGATAAACCAAGACTTTCCAAGGGGGATGTGGCCATGAATGATTTCAAAGTCAAGACTCCCCATCCATATCAACTTGGTTTTGCATTCGTCCACTCCAGAGAAGGCCTGTGTTCTTTCCCACTGTCTCCTTAACAGTCACCTCCAGCAAACTAACTTCCAAAGGTACTCTCTCACCCACCCCACTCTCACAGTGGGGCAACATCCCTGAATGCAAAACCTCCACATAGAACTAAAGAGAACAATTTGAAATAATCACGCTGATACTGAGAAAGTGAAGAGGTTAAATGATCAGATGACAATTACTTTTCCAAGTCAGGTGGTTCTCAATTCTTTCAACAAAATTGAGAAGAGAACCTAATGAAACTGTCTACAAATAATTTTTATAACTAACTTTAAAGGAAAAAATCACGGCAGAGCACGCTTTCCACGCCGGCCCCTTCTCCGCTCGCTCCGCACGCCCGCCCGCGCCCACCATGGCCACCGTTCAGCAGCTGGAAGGAAGATGGCGCCTGGTGGACAGCAAAGGCTTTGATGAATACATGAAGGAACTA
>CAUYSK010043666.1:0-47067 GCA_963575035.1 Avahi laniger | reverse complement strand
GTGAGACTCTGTCAAAAAAAAAAAAAAAGACCTTTCTATGCAAGCAGACACTAGGGAATTTGTCACTAATAGACCTGCCCTACAACAAATGCTCAAAAATATATGGATCGACACAATTGATACCCACCAGTGTAAAAGTACGCAAAAGTTAAAGCTCACAGCTCTTATAAAGGAATAGCACAAGAGGGAAAACAAAACAAGAAGGTATCATCCAACATGACAAATAGCATCCCACATATTAATAATAATACTCAATGTTAATGGTCTGAATTCCCCACTTAAAAGACACAGATTGGCTGAATGGATGAGAAAATGCAACCCAAATATTTGCTGTCTCTGTGAAACACATCTAACCCATAAGGACACACACAGACTCAAGGTAAAGGGATAGGAAAAAATATTCCATGCAAATAAAAACCAAAAGCTAGCAGGTATAGCCATTCTCATATCAGATAAAACAGACCTTGAATCGACAATGGTAAAACAAAAAGACAAAAATGATCATGATATAATGGTAAAGGGAACAATTCAACAAGAAGACATAACAATCCTAAATATAGATGTACCTAACACAGGAGCTTCCAGTTTCATAAAGTGAATTCTTCTAGATCTAAGCAAAGAAATAAACAGTAGCATCTTAATTGCTGGGGACCTTCAACACTCCACTGGCAGAACCGGACAGATTATTGAAGCAGAAAATGAATAAAGAAGCAATGGACTTAAACAGGACTTTAGAACAAATGGACCTAACAGACATTTACAGATCATTCTACCCCAAAACTGCTGAATATACATTCTTCTCATCAGCACATGGAGTGTTGTCCAAGATCATACTGAATGGGGAAAAGTTGAAAGCATCCCCCCTAAGAACTGGAACAAGACAAGTGTGACCACTGTCACCACTTCTATTCAATATAGTATTGAAAGTCCTAGCCAGAGCAATTAGGCAAGAGAAAGAAATAAGGGGCATCCAAATTGGAAAAAAGAAGGTAAAACTATCCCTTTTTGTTGATGATATGATCTTATATTTAGAAAACCCTAGAGACTCCACCAAAAGACTCCTAGAATTGATAAATAAATTCAGCAAATTCTTAGGTTATAAAATCAATGTACACAAATCAGTAGCATTTCTATATACTAATGACAGTCAAGCTGAGAATCAAATCAAGGACTCAATATCATTCACAACAGCTGCAAAGAAAATAAAATAGCTAGGAATATACTTAACCAAGGAGGTGAAAGAACTCTACAAGAAGAACTACAAAACACTGATTAAAGAAATTACAGATGACACAAACAAATGGAAAAACATCCCTTGTTCATGAATTGACAGAAGCATCATTGTTAAAATATCTACACTACCCAAAGTGATTTATGGATTCAATGCAATCCCCATCAAAATACCAATGTCATATTTTAAAGGTCTAGAAAAAATAACCCTAAAATTCATTTGGAACCAAAAAAGAGCCCAAATAGCCAAAGCAATCTTAAGCAAAAAGAGCAAATCTGGAGGCATCAAATTACCTGACTTCAAATTATAATAAAAGGCCATAGTAACCAAAACAGCATGGTACTGGTACAAGTATAGGCATACACCAATGAAACAGAATAGAAAACCCAGAAATAAAACCATCTACCTACAACCAACTGATCTCTGACAAAGCAGACAACAACATATACTGGGGAAAGAAGGCCCTATTTAATAAATGGTACTGAGAAAATTGGGTAGCCACATGCAGAAGAATTAAACAGGACCTCTATCTCTCATCCTACATAAATATGAATTCAACATGGATGAAAGATTTAAATATAAAGCATGAAACCATAAAAATTCTACAAAAAAACATAGAAAAAGCTCTTCTAGACATTGGCCTAGGCCAAGAATTTATGACGAAGAGCCCAAAGGCAAGTACAGCAACAACGAATATAAAAAAATTAGACTTGATTAAACTAAAAAGCTTCTAAACAGCAAAAGAAATACTTAACAGAGTGAGTAGACAACTTACAGAATGGTAGAAAATATTCACAAACTATACATCCAACAAAGGACTGATATTCAGAATCTAAGAAGAACTCAAACAAATAAGCAAGAAACAAAGAACCCCATCAAAAAGTGGGTAAAATACATTAACAGAAGGTTTTCAAAGAAGATAGATAATTGGACAACAAACATGAAAAAATATTAAATATCACCAGTCATCAGGGAAGTGCAAACTAAAGCTATAATGACATAGCACCTTAACCCTATCAGAATGGTCATTATCAAAAAACAATAGATGATGGAATGGATGCATAGAGAAAGGAATGGTTATACACTGTTGGTGGGACTTCAAGTTAGTACGACCTCGATGGAAAACGGTATAGAAATTTTTCAAAGAAATAGATGTAAACCTATCATTCAATTCAGCAATCCCACCATTGAATATCTATCCAAAGGAAAAGAAGTCATTTTGAAAGAAAAATACCTGCAGTCAAATATATTTATCACAACACAATTCACAATTGCAAAGATGTGGAATCAACATAAGTGCCCATCAATCCATGAGCAGATAAAAGAAAATGTAGTATATATATACTGTGGAGTACTACTCAGACATAAAAAGGAATGAAATAATGTCATTTGCAGCAACTTGGATGGAACTGGAGACCATTATCCTGAGTGAAGTATCTAAGGAATGGAAAACCAAATACCATATGTTCTCACTAACAAGTGATAGGTATACATGCACACAAAGTGATATAAAGGACATGGAAAACAATGAGGTGGGGATGATGGGGGGAGGGACAAAAACTTACCTATTGGGTACAATTGAACACTGTTCTGGTGACAGACACATCAAAAGACCTGACTTAAGCATTATACAAGGTATCCATGTTACAAAAACACTTGTACCCTCTTAATATTTTGAAATAAGAAATAAATAAATGCTATCAGTAAGAAGATGGTACCAACACTCAGTCCCAGGAACAGCTTACTTCAAACCACCGGAATAAGAATCTAGTGAGAAAAGGAGACAGAGAAAGTGCCCAGACTGGCATCCAGTGGCAAGGGAGGCATGAAGAAGAAGGAGGAACCTACAAATGAAAGCAGGATTGTGGTTGAGTGATCATGCCACACCCCAGGTCATTTTGGGAAGAATGACTAGTCACCATGATTCCACCTTGATAACTACAGGGCATTTTAAACCACATTCATTATTGGAAGCTCATGAAATAATGCACACAAGCCCATAGCATACTACCTGGCACATGGTGAAGAATTTAATATGTTAATTTTTTAAAACTTATTATTATTAAACCCAAGGTTTTTTATTTCATTACACAACTTGTTCCAAGACTGCATGGACAGCATTTGCTGCTATGTACTGAAAGCATTCTAGATGGTTTCAAAAAATTGTATGCTGACCAAAATAAATTCCAGATGGATTAAAGATTTAAAATAATATAAAATAAATGAAACTATAAAAGTGTTTGAAGAAAATCTATGTAGATTTTTATACAATCTAAGCATGTCAACCCTATATAAGGATAAATGCAAAGGGAAAACCCATAAACCACAAAGACAAAAATAGACATATTTGTCTACCAAAAGAAGTAGCACTTGTATATGAGAATGACAAAAAGAAAAAACTGCAGTATAGTATGAAAAGCTAACATCTTCAATGCCAAAAGAACTCCCCGAAATTAATAAGAAAAAGATGAATGCCATTAAAAGCAAGAAATAAATTTTTACCTATCATTTTGGAAAGAAGTTCTTTTTCTTTGCTTTTGTGTTTCTTAGATTTTGATTGTTTCAATGAAATTACCCCATGTTAGTAAAAAGTAAAATTGTCAATTGACTTGACTTTTCTGGTGATAATTTAGAAATATATATATATGTGTATGAAATATATATATATACACATGTTAGATATATACAAAATATATATAAAAGAAAAAAATATATATATATCAAAAGCCCTAAAATTTGCAAACCATTTGACCTAGCAACTCTACTTCTGAAAATTTATCCTAAAGAAATGAGGATAAGCACAACTATTTAGCTACAAAATATGCTCATTATAACGATACTTAAAATCAGGATTAAAGCACCTTAAATGCTCAGCATTAGCAGAATGATAAAATGAACTATGTCCATATTAAAGGAGTCAATATTTATAAAGCAACTAAAACTTTGGCATATAATAAGCTCTATATAGATATTTAATAGATAAAAAGAAAAAGAAATAAATATTACATAGGCATTTAAATAATATGTAGAAAAATGTTTACCGATGTACAAGGATGTGAATAAAATATTGTTATATATATATATTGTTAGACTGAAAAAAGCTATAAAAGTATATACAATATGATTTGATAGTTGTAAAATAAGTGTATGTTTTTTCTCTGGGTGAAGTAATTTTACTTTCTTCATTATCTATGTTTCTTAATTTTCCTGTAGCATTCATAATATACGTAACACATTTTTGAAGCATACTGAATTTGAATTTTAACTTGATAAAAGATAGAATTTTATAAATCTTACAAACTCCTCCTAGAGTTTAAACATAAAATTTATGCAAAACTTCCTATAGATTCTATAAAACAATGGTTATGTACCTTATTTAGTAACCATTTAGATAATACAAGATTTTTTTTAGGTTCATTTCAGAATTGACGACAATTCCCACAGATCATAATTTTATTTTAAATTGTTTTCTCTTCAGAGGGTTGAAAAGGATCTTAGCCTCTGAGATTCACACGGATTACCAAGGAATTATTTATCATCTTCCAATGCCAGCTGAGATCCAAACCAAAGTCTTGAATCTAGATTTACTCCATCTTGTTATCCCCAAATGAGACTTATTTTCCACAGACCACCCAACTGCCTCCAAATGACTGTAACATTCAGGTCTCAGCCAATCAACAAAGTCTTGACAACCCAACCGGATCAACAGCAACATCCATCTGATCGATTGAGCAGACGAACCATATTCATGAAAAGGTAACTGGGGAACAAATTCAATTTGAACAAAAAAGGTTGATGCAGAGCCACGGATAGGTAAAGCCTTAGGTACACTCACCAGCACAAAATCTCTACTAATGATCTAGAACTGAAAAATTATGCCACCAAATCTCCGAGTTCCCATTTGAAATTCCATGAAACAGCAGGAGATTCCATAAACGCTTAAGAAAAAATAATAAAAAGCTGTCTCTCCTCAATAATTTTTCCAACAAGTTGTTAACAGGACCATGTCACTGAAAACTAACTTAAGCATCAATCTTTCTTATGGGAATCCCAGCATTTACTCTCCCTACCTTCCTTTCAAAGCAGGTTCAGCCATTAGACTTAAAAGAAAACTACTGAACCTGAAGCACTTTTTCTCTTGGAAACATCTTAAGAGCAAAAACAATCTTTATCTTTCCACACAGATTCTTTAGTCTGTAGAAGTCTCTCCCGTACCCTAACCCCAGAGGTTGACAATAATTTCACCACCCTAAGATTGATATTCATTGTTCCATACCTGATTTTTCACATATTTGCCTGATTATTCAATCTGGATGCAATTTCTCACTCCAATTATAAGTTTTTAAATTAAAAAGCAATCAGATCTGGATTAGAAAGAATAGTTTGAGGGTTTAAAGCCAGCACCTTTGGCTCCCATAGGAAACCCTTCCCAGATGTAGCTCATCCCGGATCTCCATGCAACAAAACTAAACCTTTCCATCCTAAATCCGTTTGTTCAGATTCTTCCAAATATCACAGGAACACACAGTATATAAAGTCCGAAAGCACATACAACAGTGATGAGGAAAGTGACAAACACACTACTTCTGTGATTCCAGACCAGCAGGCCAGCTGTTGTTCTCATCACTACATCCTTTCCTGAACCCTCTGGAGGCTTTGCAATCTGGCACTAACCCTCAGTGCTACTCTAATCAAACAGAACAGGAAGCAAATGCTAACCTGTGTATCCACTTTTCTTCTCTCCCTCCTGCCCCATACCCTCACCTCCAACAGACACAGACACTGAGTGTGTGTGGGGTGTGGGGTGGGGAAGGAGCAGACTGCAGGGAAGTTGTTGGAACATGCTGGCTTGGGATCCATAATTTGAGGTAATATGTCCTTTGTGCTTATAAAGCCAGGTGTCCTCTGCCCATGAGAAGACCAAAGATGATAAAAACGCAAACTACAACAGAGCCAATGGATACACAGCCAGCAAAGTCCGTTACACACAAGAGCCAGTGGAAACCTTGACACACGGTTCAAATTTGGGTCACTGCTTCAAAAATCTCATCAGGAGCATGATTTCATTTGAAAGGTTTATGGGGCAGCCGAGGGTTTTCCTTGGATGGCATGTTCCCTCTCACTGTATAGCGACTGTCAGCAAGATTCTATATAACATTAAAAACCAGAAGGATAAAAAGCAGCTCCTTCTCAAGGGGAACAAAATTTTGCAAGGGCGAAAAGGAAGCCAGCGCAAGTGGAGAAGAACTAACCCATTGATGATGGTTAAACCCAAGGAAGTAAAAGAAACCTTTTAAGTGCTGACATGCTCAGGATCAGTTAGAGTAAAGAAAATGAATTTCTAAAACTAAGTTCAAAGCAGGGATCTGGCATGGAGGAAGTTTGAATCTTGAGGCAGAAATCTAACTAGTCCATCTAGAACTTAACCAGTACCCCCATGCGTGGGAGCTCAGCAATTGTTTACTGAGCTAATAGTCTCTTTACTATTTTCTTTATTACACCAGTCAAGAAACCTAAGAAAGGATAACAAATTAATAGGACAGCTGTTGGATGACCCAGAGAACTAAAGCAAAGTAGAATTCCATACTCCAATTGTGATGGTTAATTTTATGTATCAATTGACTGGGCCATGGGGTGCCCAGATATTGGGTTAAATATTATTCTGTTTATTTCTAAGAGGGTGTTTTTGGGTAAGGTTAACATTTAAATTGGTAGATTGATAAAGCAGAGTGCTGTCCCTAATGTATGTGGGCCTCATACAGTTAGTTGAAGACAAAAAATCTGACCCTTTCCTGAGTGAGAGTTCCACCTGCCTGACTGCCTTCCAACTGAGATATGGGCATTTTGCTGCCTTTGAACTTGAACTGAAATATCAACTCTCCTTGGGTCTTGGGAGCCTGCTGGCCTTTGAACTGGAACAATGCCATCAGCTCCCCAGGCCTCCAGCTTGCCAACTCACCCTGCAGATCCTGAAATTTGTCAGACTCCATAGTTGCATGATCCAATTACTTATAATAAATCTCATGGATACATATATTTACACACACATACATATATACACACAAATCCTATTGGTTCTGTTTCTCTGAAGAATCCATCTTAAAATCATACTCCAATCCCTCCCATGACTGCCCACTCTTTTGCAGGAAATATTTTAGGCTTAGACTAAGACTAAAGCATCTGGCAGCCTATATTGAGGTGAAAATTAAGACTATATGATACTCAAGGAAGTATCTAATGTTTAGGAACATTACAAAATCCATGGGACTTGCTAGGGTTTTTCTTGTTGCGGCCCAGGTATTTGGCATCAGGTGAAAAACAGCACTAAAGAATGCATGTGCTTCCTATTTTCTGTATAAATACTTGAGAAAAAATACAGACATAAACAATACAGTCAGAAAAATCTCCTTTTCTCCATATTTATAATCATATCAAGATTTATAATCAAGATAAAGTTTACAGAGACAACCTGCTATAGTCCGGGTTTTTGTTGCCTCCAAATCTCATGTTGAAATTTGAACCCCAATGATCCCCAATGCTGGAAGTGGGGCCAATGGAGGTGTTTGGGTCATGGGTGGATTCCTCATGGATAGGTTAATGCACTCCAGGGTTGGGGGGGAGCGAGTTCTCACTCTATTAGTTCCCAAGAGAATTGGTTGTTAAAAAGAGCCTGGCACCTTCCTCCTGTCTCTCTTGTCCTGTCTGGCCAAGTGCCTGCCCACACGGCTCCCCTTCACCTTCTGCCATAAGTGGAGACAGCCTGAAGGCCAATCGGAAACTTTTCCAGACTCAGAATTGTAAGCCAACTAAACCTTTTTTCTTTATAAATTACCCAGTCTCAGGTACTCCTTTACAGCAACATAAAATGGACTAAGACATACTGCAAAGGGAAATTTAAGAGCATGGAGTATCCACCCATGAGTAAGGGAGTAAGCTGTAAGCACATGTGCTGTATGTCACTCAACATATCATGATGCTTTCTAGCACTTGGAAAAACCTGCTCAGTAAGACAGTGAAAGAAAATTAACATGGAAACTGGGAACCTCCAATGTGACCTCAGTGGGCCGGCCGGTGGCCCCAGAAATGAGCTAACTTCACATTCAAGGAACCGTTCGTGGCCATGTCCCCCACTGGTTCCATATGCCTCCCTGGCTTATCTGAGGTCATGATACAAGGCCATTTCTACTAAGCCAGGTTCATTTTACAACATTGAAAAAAACAAAAATGCACAACCTCCATGTAAGGTCCAACCTGCTGAGGATCAGTATATTGAAAGAGAAATGGTCTCCATTTACCTGAAAATATCACTGTTAATAATTAGACTTATGGAATCCACATGGGCTTCTCACTGGTATTTTTAAATCTCTACAAAGTCTTGCAGATCCAGGTTGTAATTTGAACAGGTTTTTGTTTGTTTTGTGTCATTCCCTATCTCTAGCATTGGCTAATAAATATACATGAATAGTATTTTTTTCATTACAAACATTTTTTGAAAGTTCACTTTATTGCACACTTTGTGCTAAGTTCTTTAAATATATTACCTCATGTAGCAATTACAAATATGAGGTAGATACTAGTGTTATGTGTATTTTATAGATGAGGAGATTGAGGCCTAGAATATTTATGCCATTTTTAAGGGCACACAATAATGATGAAGCCAGGATTTGAGCCCGAATAGCTTGACAATAAGCCCTCATTTTTGGCCATTACACCAAACCTCAACACACCATAAAACCGAAAGTAGACAGCCTCATGTGATGAGCGCCAAACCTCATATATCACGCAGCCTCTACCAGATAAGAGGCTGACATGACATGCAATGAAAAGCAGTCCAACTGGAAAAACAACCCTAAAACATAGAGGGTTGCCCTAGATTTATTTTTTAAAGACCAGAACACAGAAGAGAGGAGAAAAACACCTGGGCCTGAGTTGGTGTCGTATTTCTATTTCACTTCCGAAAAAAACTAAATCTAAATCAAAATTACATAACACTCCAAATGACTTACTTAGCCAGTTGCCTTTGGTCCAATTTAGCCCCTGGAGAATGTCAGCAGAGCTGTGCTCTGAGATTTTGGCAGAAATTATAAAGTCTGAGAGAATTAGCATTCTAATGTCCAGAGGATACAGTGACAAATTAGTTTGTGAATGCTGTTCAGTTAATAAAGTTGATTCGAACTGGCAACTCCCAACTGAGATTAAGGTACTGCGTGTTGAGTTGCCACACCCACAGTTTATGTATGCTAAAAACAAAGAATTCTATAAAGAAAAGATCCATTCTAATTACAATTAACCTCTCCTGCCTCAGATCAGCTACTAGGAGTTTCCCATGCAAGGAACTTCATGGTAGGAGGTGTGAAATATAAATTTAATACAGTCCCCAACTTTGTAACATCTACACCCTCTAGTTGAGGGGATGGTAAAGAAGCCAAAGAAAGAAGCCAAAGAAAGGACAAACAGCAACAGATGGTCAAATTCCAAGTAAAGACCACACAGGAAGCTAAATACTTTGGCTAACAACCAAATCACTGGCATGGTCAGTTCATGCAGGAGTTCAGAAAAAAACGAGAAAGCATGTGTCCGTGTCAATGGTGGACAGGAAAGACACAAAAGTCATGAAATTTGAGCTGGACATAGTAAAACTGTTAGGATTTGGAGAGGTAAGAAGATTCTAGACAAATGGCCTGAGGCACAAAAGAGCATGTTACACTCAAAGCCTGTCAGTCTGGCTGGACTTGAGGTTTGAAGAATGAAGACTTTATTTGAAAAGGTAGGCAGGGTAGAGACTGGAGAAAACCCTGGATGCCAAGCTTAAGAGTTTGGAATTTGTCCTGCAAGTAAGTGGGGAGCCATTTAAGGTTTTTGATGAAAGGACCAAAGAGCTTAGAACAGCACCTGAGAGTGGCGCTCACCGAGCAGAGAGGTTTGGAGAAGACAGATTCCGGTAAAGGGTACAGGTCAGGAGTTTTTAGCCATAGCACTGGCTCCAGAGGACGAGGGCCTTGGACAGTCAGGGAGTGAGACAGCAGGAGCAGGAGGAGAGTAATGCCAGCTGAGCCCTATCTACATGCGGGGCACGTGCCTCTGCTCTGCCCAGGCGCTGTCTCACTGGGGTCCAGCCACCCCACCCAGAGTGTCGTTCTTACTCATCCCATTGGACAGACAAGGAAAGCTCAGGGATCTTCCCAATCGGACAGCCAGTAAATACGGGAAAAAGTCATAGGTGCCTCTTAGATAAATCAATAGAGTTGGTAAATGGTTGAAAAGAGTGTGAAGGGCAGGATGGAGTCAATTATGACTAATTATGCTGATAAAGTTTCAAGCAGATAAAGCTAAAGATCTTTCCTAATAAAAATATGAACCCAGTGAGAGCACAGAGGAAATATAGGGTCAGCTTCCTAGGGTAGCTCTTTGCCCTGAACGTGTCTGGAGTGAGCCCCAGCAGGGCTACCCAGGGGATCACACTCTGTTTATTCCCACTCAGGCCTGAGACGAGCTCCTGACTTGGCCTAAGCCTTGCATGTCCAGTCTTGTGCGGCACCTGCTTAAGAATCAACAATACCACCTGGAACCTAGGCTTTGGGGGCTGGGACACTGAAGGCCTGACTATCCATCAAATGCCTATTCACCTCACATAAACTGCGCCGCCTTAGGCTGGTTGCTCAACTCCTCTGATTCATCAAAGGGGAGCAACGAGCAGTGGCTCAATGCTCCTCCAACTCAGAGACAATGTTAATTTGAATGAAGTAGTGTCCCCAATCACATGGGAAAAACTTACTTCAAGGCAAAATGGGCACTTTGGAAAGGACACAGCCACCTTTCTTAACTGAAACTGTGAAGTAAATATACACTCATGCATTAAATTGTTGTCTCATAGGCTATAAGTTGAAAAGGGACTAACTTCATCCTCACTGAAGAATCCACCTACCAAAAATTAGTTCATCTTCTATTGGAAAAAAAACTGGACTCATGAGTCAAAGATCAGGCTGTTCTCATCACTGGTGAGTCCAGACATCCCTGACTGGCCCTCTCTGGTGAACTTGGTTTCCAAACATGAATATGATTGACTCTGACAGGTCCTCAGGTGCTTTTAGTTTTCTTCCAATGTCATCTAGAGGGAGGAAGAACGAAACCCAAACTGAACCTATCTTCTTAGACCTTTCTTAAGAAAGTCCGTATCAGGACAAGAAGGTGTATATTATTCCAGCAGCACGTGCACAATCTGTTACCAGCCTCTGCCGATGTACAGGAATGTGGTTAGAATTCACATAACATGATGGCCCTGACAGCTTCCATTGTACACGCCGTGCTTCAAACTGTAATTCATCAGTGAGATGAAGTTCACAGAGGACAAGCAGTTAGGAGCACCTGACTCTACCTAGCACACTCATAAAAAGCCAAGAACGTGTAGAGAAACATTGGCATGCTGCTTCCCTTACCTTCCTTCCCCCCCACAAAGATGGGTAGTCCCTACCCTCACACACAGTATACATTCCCAGCCAAGTGTTTCTACATAGCAGGCAATTCCTAATTAAGATAAATCCAGAAGACAAATTGTTGAACAAAAGAAAGCAAATAAAGCTCCAGGTATGTAATAAGGAACATCTCTGGGAATCCCACAGCCCTGAAAATGTGCAAGAGTCAACTCTCCCCATTCCTCTTTCTAAACTGAAATGTGTTTCTGAACACATTCCACACCCATCTGGCAGGTCGGGAGATTCGTGATGGTGACAACTCACGTCCTTTCTCCCACCCAGGCAATGGGCCAAAGGGAGAAAAATTCATCACAGGAGGCCTGGGAGTTAAGCATATTTAAGAGCAGAATGTGTCTGAGCTCATATGGGGGCCTCCCGAGAGGCAGCCCTAGAGGTAGACTGCTTGGTTGGATGGATTGAATCACATCTCTCTTTCTCAGAGGTAGCCCTAGAAATATCCAGAGAAAAAGGGAAGGTGGTCCTGTACTCAGAAAATCTGCATTCCAGGTGCCCTAAAAGAAAAGGAGTGGTTGTGTAAAAATGGCAAGAAAAAAAAATGGAAATTGTTCAACAAGCCCCAAGGTTTAAACATCCCACGATCGTTGTCATGCAGCCAAAGCTAGAATTCAGTTTAGCGCAACTCGCTGTCTTTGTTGAGCATTCTCACTCCCTGTGGCATTTGCTGGGGTGTGTTGGGAGCAGGAGGAACATAAACATGAATGACAAATGGCCTCTTTCTCAAGAGCTTATCTCTCTTGAGGGGAGCTGTCATATAGAGGAACAACGGTAGTATATCTAAGGCCAAGTGGAATTAGTGCATAAAACAGAATAACCAAAGCATTAGAGAGAAAGGGTGGGGGGGAGACTCATCAATTTTAGCTGGAGAAAAAGCTTCTAGAAAGAAATAGTCCTTAGACTGGGCTGGAACAGGGAGAAGCAAGGAAGGGCTGGCCCAGCGAATAACATAAAATGTGAACAAAGGCACATTTATTGGAAAGCACCAAGTGCATTCAGGGATTGCTAGACTGGATGGAGTAGAATGGGGGTAAAAATGGGCAAATCTTAAAACATAAGCTATTGCCAGATGGCCTGCAGCCTTGAAGGCCATGCTCAGGAGCATGAACTTGATCTGATAAATGAGAGTCACTCGGTGCTTCTGAGCACGGGAAGGATGTTCTGGGCTTCACCAGTGGCCCCAGTACGATAGCTTCAGGATGAGCCTGGAGCCTCCAGGATGAATTCACGCTCTGGGGAGACTGTGGGGATCTCCACAGTCCTGCGTAGGAACTCTGAGAATCAGCCTTAAGATTCATTCTCTCGAAGGTCTCAAGAAGCCCTCTGGACCTGTAGCCAGGTTTCCCACCTGAAATTTGGTGGGAAATTTCACCTGCTACACTTGAATTTTAATCAGACTTTCTTGTTCATTGCTTCCTTTTCTTTGAGGAGAAGCTATAGTTAAAAATCAATGTGCTTTCAAAACTTTTTGCAAGGCAAAATTCAAGAGCAATTCCCTTTCCCCTCCACTTCGAGGAGGAATGGGAGAAATGGACAAGCTTAAAGTGTATATGATGCCAAGGGAATCGCTAAGAATTTAAATTTGGAGGAAAACAATCTTCTATGAGACTTAACTAGAAAGGAACTCAGATCGGGGATCAGGAGACACCAACACGAAAACAGAAGGTACTGATGCCCTCCCCCTGGAGAGCACGATTTCTAAACATACAGTTAGGGGACACACTTAAGGTAGGGAAAAAAAGTGTCAGGTCCTCTTAGAGCCCAGCACTGGCTTTATAGCACTTGGACACGAACCAAACAAAAGGGCACAGTTCATTCTCTCTGCACCCACGTTCATTCCATCATATCTCAGTCCCCTGTTACTGACGTGCTGCTCACGTCCCAGTGGAGTTTCTCTTCTTCCTTACAGTGAAATCCAGCACCTGCCCAGGGCCTAAAGCCTGTCCCTGCCCCTCATCTCCCACTCTCTGCCTCGCTCCTTCAGCCCCAGATACAGTAGCCTTTTGTTCTTCAAACCCTCCACATTCCTTGTACTCTGCTTAGAAAACATTTTTCCTAAACTTAAGCCTGGCTCACACTCTCTCTTCCTCCAGGTCTCAGCTCAAACGCTCAAACAACACCTTATCCAGAGGCTTCCCTGACCACGTTATTTGAAACAGGCCCCCAGACCCCAGCTTCCTTCTCCATCTCCTTCCCTGCTCTGTGTTTCTTTGTAGCACGTGAAATCATCTCATATATTATATATGTGTTTCCTTATTGCCATCCATCCACACCTCCTCCAGGTTAGGAGAGTTTGGACTTTGTCTTGATCACAGCCTGTGTCCCCTGAGCCCGACAGAGTGCCTGGCACATACAGGTCACTCCTTACATATTCCCAGGAGTTGTGGTTAGATAAGAGTGCAACAAGTACTCTAGAGTGAGGAGAAATGGAACTAGCCATTCTCCTCTCTTCAGGTAAAAGAGTACCTAGAATGACCTTGGGGAGAACACCTCTCTCCCACACTCTCTGTGTGTCGTGAGGGTGAGCCTTGACTGCTCTAAACCAGTGGTTCTCAAAGTGTGGTCATAGACCCGCAGCATTAGCAACACCTGGAAATTTGTTAGCCATTCTCAGAACCCACCTCAGACCTGCTGAATCAGAAACTCTGAGTGTAGGGCAGCGATCTGTGTCAACCTCCTGGTGAATCTGACGCCTGCAGAAGTTTGACAACCACTCATCTAAACAAAGCAACCCATCTTATTCCCCCAACTATGGTGGCTGGTTTGGAGATAGCCACAGACCCAATCAGAGCCAATGAGGAGCGTGAGACTTGCTGGGCTTTCTGAAAGAAAAGCCTCACCTCATTCTGCATAATCTGACTGAAGCTATAGCCATGAAGAACTGGGAGGAGGACTGAGCGCCTGCCTGAAACTAGGGCCAACACAGAGGAAGCAGAGTCAAGAACTGGAGAAAGCACAAACCCAGGTGAGCTCATGGAAACCTTGAATCAAACCATGTGTGAAGTGAAATCCACCCTGGCTTTGCAGTTATGTCAGTCAATCAATTCCCATCTGTACACACTAAATGTGTTACAACTTCAACCACTTTAATCTGAGTTTTCTTCATAGGCCATTGCAAAAAGATCTAATTCATACAAAGTGAGCAAAAGTGCATGCCCCAGCTAAACTTAGGAAATAGGGGATGTCATCAAAGTGCAAAGAAAAGTGACATTGTTTACCCATGCTGCAGGTGATGCCGAAGCCAAGAGAGAGGAAAGACTATGGAACAACGTGGGTGATTAGATGGACCAGTGAGGCAGGGAGTTGGTCACAGTTATCAGGAACTAAAGGACAGAGTTCAGGATCAGAGAGCAGAGAGGAGTGGGTCCAGGAGGGGAGTGAAGGGCCAAATACCTGAGTGAGCTGGTGCCTGGGGCCACCTTGCACTGGCATCTTGTGGCTCAATGTCTGTGAAAACCCCTTTAAGGACCAAGGATGAAGCAAACACAAATGACCTTACAATTTATTACTATGAGCAACTTCACTGATGAGTGGACGATTGCCTTGCCCTACATCTGTATCATCAATTGCTTACAGAGAAATTCTGTCAAGAGACTTTCCATCTGATGTACATAATGAAGAAGGATGCCAGTGTCTGTGGCAGGTGAAGTGCCATCTGCAGAAGTGCAGTGGGGTGCCTTTGCCTCCTGCAAGCACATTCGTCTGCTGCACGTTAGGGTCAAACTTCAGCTATCCCACAGATCAGCCACCTGCATGTCTTTTCCCTGCATGGGAAAAAAATTAGTGATGGCTCTATTAAAATATAAGTAATTAAAAGTGTCAGCATGCTGCCAAGACTTAATTGGAAGCATTTGGACTAAACTATTCAACAGCACAGACTAGGCCAGAGTGGAAATGGAGGAGACCACACCAGCACTGCTCAAACTGTAATGTGTACAAAGATCACACGGAGACCTTGTCAAATTTGCAGATTCTAATTCAGGAGGTCTGGGGCAGGGCCTGAGGCTGTGCCTTTCTAAAAAGCTCCCAGTGCTGTAGGTCCAGGGATAGAGCTTTGAATAGCAAGGGTCTAAACCTCATGTGACAAATGTGTAACTGTGCACAAGGGATTAGGGACATGGCTGGGCATGTGTCTGTGTGTGTGCACCCATGTGAGTAGCAAGCATGTCCTCATCATCCCAGATGTACTCTGAAAAGGAACACTGTCCTGACTCTCCGCATGCTGTAGCAAGTCAGATTAACTAGGACAGTTATTGAAACCTAACGCCCCAGATAAGACAGACCCAGTAATACGGAGTCTCTTTGAGAGCAAAGAGAAAACCCACTTTCAAGCTCCACAGGAGGGATTTATCTTCAGGAGAAATATGGTTTGACCTGTAACATGAACGAATCCTTGGCGGGTGAGATTCTGTGGAATGGACTTCATTATGCTGAAAGTGTAACACAGGAAGGACACAGAGCCTTTGGGACAGGGACACAGGCAGCATAAGGGGTTGGCTGCATCGGCATTTTGGAGGTGCACGAATGTGGGACAGCACTCCCTGGGGCCAGGCCCCTCTCCTCCTGTCCTGGGTCTCGTTCACTGCTCTCCATCCTTTTGAGCTCAGTCCAAATGTCATTTCCTGGTGTGGGGGGAGGTCCCTGATCCATCTGCCTCCCTCTCCCTCCACACAAACACATGCTAGGTCTAACCCTTCTGTAAATGATCTTCTCATATGCCAAACTTTTCCTTTGTAGCACACACATATCATAGCATATATGCATGTTTGTTTGTGAGGATATTGGTTTAATGTCTTCCTCATTCACTAGACTATAAACTCCATGAAGACAGGAACCATGAGCATTTTACTCACCACTGAAACCCTAATGCATAGCACACTGCCCGGCTCAAAAAATATCCATCGAAGAGTTGACGAGAAAGACAAAGGGAGAGAGAGAAGGAAGCAGTATGTCTTAACCCAGTGCCCACTGACCTGTGGGCAGAGAATGCCCTGTTGTGTGCAGAGAACCTGTGCATTTTTCTGGGAAAAGAAGTCTTAGCATCTTCAGAATCTCAGAAAGAAACTGTGGCCTCCCAGAAGCTAACAATCGCTGAGTTACTAGCATCAGACCAACTGAGAAAATCTTAAGCAAGATGTGAAACAAAAATCAGTTTCTTTATTTAGAAACTATTTCTAAACAGTCCTGAGAAGGAAAAAGAAGATGAAAAGGGAGGAAATGGTTTACAGGTACGTGGCATTAGAATTAAGGATCCTAGTTTGTTGGTGAACTTGTTCTTCCACAGAGGGGTCAGATATCAGTGTGTATTACCTTCAGAATAACACTATCTTTAAAATAATGGAATAATATCATCTTTAAAATTAATACTGTGAACCAAATAAAAATCCTGAGTAGAGGATGCCCATCATTTTGAAATCCATAAATTTCCCCTTAGAAGACCAACGGGATGAAATTGGTTTATTTAAAATTCAGCCAACACAAGCCACAGCACATTATTTCCAAATAATCTTGACAATTTTGTCAAAATTGAACTGAACAGGTAATTTTGTTGAAACAAAAAGTCTTTTAAAGGAAAAAATATCTTTCAAAATGAAAATAAATTATAGTATATGAAACATTTGCAAAGCCCGAGTATTTTAGCTCCATTTAGGAAAACAGAAAATTTGGGGTCAGGGATGGGTCACTAGGAGGAACTATTACCAGATTATGGTGGTAATGGTCAAAAACACAAGCTCTGTCTGAGTCAGATAGATTTACTTTCAAATCCTGACTCTGCCTCGTTCTTGTCTGGCTACCTTGGACAATATCGTTAACTCCTTTCAGCTGCATTTCTTCATCGACACCATACACAGGTGAAGCGCTTAGCTGCTGCCTGGCGCACAGTGAGCACTCGAAATTGCAGGCTCTTACCCCTCCCTTAGTAAGGTATCATCCATTATTATTGACACTGTAATCTATTATTAGGCTTCCCAGAATTCCAGACACACAATACACGTTCGGTCAATGTCAGCTAACACGATTGTCATTACTTCCTGCTACCAAAGGCAACGGGCTCGTCTCTACTGATACAGTCCGCTGTTTTCAGTCAACATCTGATTTTTATTTTTCTCGTGAAGTAAATACCAACCTCAGCTTTCCTGTAGTCCTTAGTTGCTATTCAGGTCAATAAATCCTAACAGTGGCCACAAAACTATGGGTCAGTATCTGCTTAATATCTTTCCTCCCTGGCTTTGATCAGGAAGGCAAACTGAAGGCTCCAATTTCCTGGTTTCCTTTTCATATGGAAAAGCTTTCGGGGGTTCTGTGGGGTCTCCTGGCCCATGTTCTTTGAGCAGCCCAAATGCATCCTACCTCGGTGCTCACACATGGGCCATGCGCTGGGGATGCAGTGTAGGAACCAGCTCACCCGTGCGCTCTCTTTTAAACTCCAAACACCAGGTAGAATGGTAAGAATTGTAAAGAACAGCCCTTTCAAGTTAAAAGAATTATTAATTCCAGTATCGCCACCAGATTTCCCCATTTCCTTGCAAAGCATTTATTTCTCTACTCTCTGTGCCCATTGACCAGACTCTTTAAAAGCCTGAAGCCAGGAAAAAGGAAGCGGGTTTTTACAGACACATCCTGTTGGCTGTTCTGGGTGCACGGGCCTGGACTCCTGGCTCCGGGCCTCTCCGTCCTGTGCATGGGGGAGGAGAGAGTTTGGGCAGCTCTGCACGGGAACACTGGGCTTCGTTTCTGGCCAGCAACAAAGCGCCATTGTATCCAGTGTTTTCTCCTCCCTCTCTTGCTGGGGCCGGCTAATTCATCTAAAAGTTATAGGGTGGCTCCCCACACCGGCCTCGCTGTGGAAAGCATCTCAGCCACCAGGAGAACTTCGACTCTGGATTCCAATTCTGGCTTCTCAAATGACCCTGCTGAGCAAGTCCAGCACTTCCTCAGGGCATGACTTTATGAATGAGGAGAAAGTAAGACCAGTACCCTTTTGCTTCCAAAATAAAGACAAAAAGAGGTTTACTTTGGTGCCTTTAGACTCCACACCAAGAAAGTGCCACTGAGCTCAGATCACCACGTTAGCCTACCTAGGTGGGCATAAGCTTAGCTCTTAACCCTTTTAGCCACAGACTCACTCTACATTCTTGTCTCTAATGTTTAGAACTTGACTGTACAGGGCCAAAAACCCTAAGCCCCATCACTCAAAAAAAAGTGTCTTTGAGTGGACAAAGTCTCAGAAAATTAACTTCCTTGGTGACCCACAGGAATATGAATGGGTTCTTCTTATAATTTCCTCACCTAGAGCAGCAGTTCTCACCCCAGCATCATTTGGGAACGTGCTAGAAATGCACATTTTTGAGCCCCACCTACGCCCACCGAATAAGCTCTCTAGGTGATTGTGACGCATGCTAAAGCTTGAGCACTGACCTGACACACAGAGTATCTAACAGACACAACTGCTTGAGAAGTCAGTGAATGATGGATGGAAGAAGAGTCTTGATCTTTACTGAACCTGCTCAGTATAACCTGCTCCCAGTTAACAGTCAAAGACACTGCAGTGTGCCCCCTCCGTGGCTCGTGAATGCTGGGGCATAACACTGTGATGATTTGGCCTCTGCCTTCGTCTTCTGACTCTCTATCCATGAACCCCAAAGTTTACAGCATCACCCCACAGCACATCTGTCCCTTGGCTACCTGTGCCAGACTCTCCTTGGCCTCCGGGCTGTGAGCATGCAGTTTTCTGTGGCCGAATCATTCCCTTTCTTCTCCTCCCCAAACTCATACTCCTCTTTTTCGCAGCTAAATCCTACCTATGCTTTTGGTTTCAGCCTAGGAATTCACCTCCTCCAGGAAGCCATCTCTCTGGCAGGGGATGGATTCTCATAACCTGCAAGTACGTCCTCTACCAGAAAACACAGCGCCCCCCCTCTCCTGTTTACTCATCAGCCTGCCCTGCAAGCTCCGCGACAGAGGACATGCTTATCTCATTCACTGCAGTATCTCTAGCACCTCGAACAGCGCCTTATTGAATCAATCGTGACTGTAAAAGAACCTATGCTCCTTTTTATAATAAGTAACATGTACCTATTTTAATTTATTATTGATTGATTTCATTGACTCCTAGACATGAATAATTGACCATTAGTCTAGAAAAGAGGACTTTAGACACAAGAATATAATTTCCTCAGCACTTTCTTTCTTAATAAAATTGCTAATCTCCAAGTTTTTTATTTTTTTTAAGATATGCACACTCCTGCATACCTGGTCATGGCTGAACCACTGCCCCACCTGTGTGTGCTAGTGGCCTGAACAATGCAGCATCCCTCTCTGCTGTTCCTTTTACTTGCCAAGCCAGGAGAAAAATGAGACCGAACGTTAGATTTTCACATAAACAGAGAATGGTATGTTGGAGCATCCAGGAATGCAAAAGCCTCCTCTCCTATTTCGTATTTGCACATGTCCCATTAATTTTAATTTTTGCCAACTTGATTGAGAAATAGAGTCCTGATGGCCGTCAGACCCAGCGCAGCTCTGAGCCCCAGCCCAAAGCCCTGATGCTGCTCCCAAAACGGCGCAGAGGCCAGGGTGCCTTCTTTGAGAAGCCCATGATGCTGCCAGACACGAGCTGATTTCACAAGATGCCGCGCCTGCCCATGTGGTTTCACTGAGTCACATAACACATCAAAATCCCAACCAGTCTGCAAGGAGCCTGATGGAAACCAGCCCACACAGGGCTGCCTCTGAGGACACCCACCCCACTTTCTCTCGATTCCAAGGAGTTCTGGCACCCAGCTGGATATCCCGACTTTTCAAAGGGCAACCTGAAACCACAGAGCTCAGGCCTGTTCTCACAAAGACCAGCAGACCTTGCTGGTGTCGTGGCCAGTGCAAAGGGACCCCTTGGGCATCCCATCTGGGATTTATAAGAGAAATCTTGTCCAGCCTCGGGAGAACCCATAGGGTAAAGATATCTTCTTTATTTCACAGTGAAAACACTGGAAATTCAGAGGTGTTAGATCCCTTGCCCAAGGCCTCCCTCACTTATTCCCCAACTTGTTCCAGAAAGGATTTAAGTCGGCTTACAAAACTACATGTAGAAAGAAATAAAATGAAATTTCATGAATGGGGGGGGGGCGGGGGAAACCAGGAAAGATAAAGATGAAACCAGACTTGAGGTTAGTTTAAAAAATAAAATCCATGCCTGGAAGTTCTGGTAGAACTTGAGAGAAAGGGGTCACAAACCTGGCTCTGAGCTGTCTGACAGCCACTGGGAAAAGGGAAAAAATACAGTTCGTATCCTAAAGTATGTTAGCCCTTCTCATAGGACAGAACCTTGAGTCTTCTTTCAGAACCTTTTAACACTTAATCTGCAAACAAAATTAACTAGCATTATTTTCTCCATCTAATGAGGAGGAGGAAGTCGGGCAAAGGGAAGCTATAGCAAGAAGATACAAGCTACTAAAAAGAGCTAAATATCAAATAGAGTTCAAAAGCTCCCTCCCTCTTTCAAGGGTCTCCTACAAAAGATGCTCCTAACTGCAACTGATAGCCCAATGTTAACTTCAAATCATCATATAAAGGTGACATTATGTTCATATTACTATTCAAGAAGGCAAAGAAGATTGGCATCAAAAAAGTTAGAATTTGTCAGACATTTCTTCTTTTCCTATACCCTTGAATTCTATTCCTAATAAAAGCAAAGCAAGACACATGAACTTCTTCTCTTCTCAACCTCTATGCCATAAAGCACATTGAAGATGAGTTCATGATTTTTCAAGTTCAGCTCTATGAATTCATCTTATGGAATTAATGATCTCTTCTGCACCATCCCCTTCAGGTCAATCTTATCAACTGAAACAATTTATGAAAAGCAAGCATACTGAGGAAATTTTAATTAATTCCTATGTAATATTTATTTTTGTTTTCTTTTGTTTTTGGAAACAGTATCACTTTCTGCACAAGATAGGAAGAAGTTCTTCCAGATGGTTCTAGAAATGACCATGTAAAATAAAAGAGAAACACTCTCCAAGTACTGACACCAGATGGCATAGGCCAATATGAAGGCAAATGTCACACAAAACAGGTTTCTATTTCAGAGTTAGGAAATAATATCAATAAGAGAACTAACCTTGACAGAGCACTTGCCCTGTGCCAGGCCTGGATAAGTACCTTACATGGAGTACTGATGGAATCCTCGCAACAAACCCTCACGGCAATGCCGTAGGTCCTCTCAGCAGCCCCTTTGACACGTGGAGCATCCATCCAGGGCTCCACTGGATGGACTCACCTTCCCAACAGCAACAACTTTTAAGGCAGAGAGCTCAGAAGTTCACCCAGGCAATCTGGTTGCAAAGCCTACTTGACACCTAGGCCATACTCTTTGGTACCACTCTACTGATCACTGAATGCGTCAGTCATGGCAGCCTCCTTTCTAGTCTTCAGACAGGCCTTGCCCCCTGCAGCATGGGGACCTCTGCTCCTCTCCCCTAGGCATCCTCATCAGCTCTTCTCCGAGGGTGGGCTCCATGCAGAGGAGAGCTCCCCATGAATGCTTTTCCTGTCCACCTACTTCAAAGTCAGCCAACCCTAGTCCCACCCTGTCACAACACCCTATTCCCTCCAGCCCTCTTCTCACAGTTGGGTATGGCCTTGTTTCTCATTGCAGCTGTCCATGCCCTAGAGTGTGATTTTTTGGAGGAAGAGCTTTTTCTCTCTTGTTCAGTCCTGAATCACCATGCCTACAATAGTAGCTAGCACACAGCAGGTGTTCAATTGAAAGTTGTAAAAAGCAGTGAAAGAAATAACTAATTTCCATGGCATCTGTTGTGACCTCTCTTTTTTCATTCTTGATTGAGTTTATTAGAGACCTTTCCCTTTGGATTCTGGTCAGTCTAGCCAATGGGGTGTCAATTTTGTTTATCTTTTCAAAAAACCAGCTTTTGGTTTTGTTTATCTTTCGTATAGTTTTCTTGTTCTCAATTTCGTTTAATTGTGCCTTGATCTTAGTTATTTCTTTTCTTCTATTTGGGTTTGGATTGGTTAGCTCCTCCTTTTCCAAGCCCTTGATTCTATTGATTAGGTTGTCATTTTCTAATCTTTCTGTTTTTTGGATATGGGCATTTATTGCTATTAGTTTTCCTCTTCTATTCAGATATTCTGTTATCTCTTGAGTGAACTTAGGGAAACAGAATAATCTTGGGTTGCTAGAAGATGGATTTTATAAACTTTCCCTGTTCCTTATAAGAAATGAAATGAAATGGGATCCCACTCCTGTTCCCACTATTGCCTCAAGAAGTTATGATGATCCATGGAAAACAGTTTAATTACAGATAAAGACTTTCCCAGAGTAAATTACTTTAACATGTCTAATTGCCAACACGACAGTGTGAATAGTCTACACATGTGAAAAGAAATTTTAGCAAATGTTAACTTTGCCACTCAGACACCAGAAAACAAATTCTTCTTACTCTGAAGGATTTGATTTATTCTTTAAAAGATTTATTTTTAAAGAAAATTTACAAGAAAAACAATAGGAACTCTGGCTTTTATATTAGTCTTTTCAGTCATTTATTGTGGGATCTCTTGTCATTTAACAGTGACATTTTCTCTAGCTATAACTAGAGAAATATGATAAAGTTGTGAGATAAGGGAAAAAGCATGAATTATATCACACTAGACAACAGAATTAGATTTGATCATTAAAAATTAGGTAACTCAAGGCCACTGGTAGTATTTACCCACCTAACTCTAACCAGTGACAAAAGTCTGGGACTTTTGACAGCTCCAGAAGAGCAGCTTCACAATCCACTATTTTATAGAAAGGTAGAATCTTTAAAATATGAAGCAATGATTTTATTGAAAAGCTCAATAGGCACAATTTTTCTTCTTTAATTTCCACCCCCTGGATGATAATGCTACAGCCTAATAATGACCATCTTTGATTCCCTACACTGAGTGAAGGGAATAATATTCCTGTCCCCAGTGTTGAACTCCAAGTAGAACTCCTGTGAAAACTGGGAAAGCAAACATGAGAAAGCAAAGTATGGAAACCCACTAGAAGATCCCAATCTAGAAACACAGAAGGCTGCTGTTCCCACTGATTCTGCTTTCACCTAACCTCAAATATTCTACAGAAAGGAGAGAGAGGCCCACCACTGCCAAGGCCTTGAGGTATCTCACTCTATCATGGGATCTCAACTGACATGATGGCACCAGATCTGGAGAACCAGGAAGACTACATCTAAGGAGTACTGCCAGTTCCCCCAAGAGGAAAACTCTGCAAACCAGGCAGGTAGACATTATCAGAGAACAAAGGCTCAAAATAGCTAACAGTTAAATGTTTAATAATACACATCAACTTAAATGTCACTTCCTACATCTTCATGTTATTAGCTACCCACAATAATACTCAATTTTACCAAAAATTAGTGACTGTTTTAATTGGTAATATTTTCTCTTCCAAACTTTTCTTACTTTAATTCTTTGTTCTAATTATATAACCTAAAGTAGCTTTTCTGCAAGTCATTCTCCATCATTGCTAGGCTTCATTCTCCTTATATAAATTAACCCTTTGCCCATTTACTTGTTTCTTTTATCTGACTCTCCCATCCAGATTATAACCTGTCTACCTTACTACTCTAGCTCAATTCTAGAACAGTGCCTGCTTCAATAAACACTGTTGAATAAAGGAATGAAAAGTAAGGTTCTGGCCAGGTGCAATGGCTCACTCCTGTAATCCTAGTGCTCTGGGACACTGAGGCAAGAGGATTGCTTGAGGTCAGGAAGTCAAGACCAGCTTGAGCAAGAGGAGGACCCAGTCTCTACTAAAAATAGAAAAAATTAGCTGGGTGTGGTGGCTACTCAGGAGGCTGAGGTGGGAGGATCACTTGAGCCCTGAAGTTTGAAGTTGCAGTGAGCTATGATCATATCACCACACTCTAGCCAGGACAACACAGTGAGATGCTATCTAAAAAAAAAAAAAAAGGGGGTGGGGGGTAAAGGTCTTTTTACTATCCTAATCCATTTGGGATTCATGGTACCCCTGGATCTCAAGGTTAGAAGGAAAATAAACTGCTGTAATCATTTTCAGCAACAAAGAATGCCTCACCTACAGAGAAAATCTACCTATTAATAACTGAAAAGATAATTATAGATTGTTATTATTATCATCATCATCATCATCATTATAATGTGGTGATGATGACAATAATGATCATTATAACTTATTAAGAGTTAGGCCCTATATACAATTAATCCTTACAACAAGGTTATTCCGTAAATATTATCATCCCGGTTTTACAGACAAAGAAAGAGATTGAGAGAGACTAAGTAATGTGCCCAAGGTCACACAGCTCTTGAAGGAATGAGCCAGGAGTCCAAGGTATGGTCAACTCCAGAATCCCTGCTCTTCCCAGCATACCATGCTATCGATTGCTAAACTAAAATCATCTCCTTTTAATTCCATCCTTCAGTCTTTATAATCAGGCCAAATTGCTTTCCTGTCACCTAGTCCCCTACCAATTCTGCCACTATTATAAAATCAAGAAGCTATAATCATTCATTAGTTCAAATTCTAAATAATCTCCAATAGTACTTCTAAAACATCTGGCATATTCAGTAACCAAGGAAAAATTAATATGTAAAATACTTCTTTTCCTCGATCATTCATTTTGGGAATATCTAGATAAAATATTATTAATTATTTTCATATGCCTAGATTATTCACTAGGCAATAGTAAATCATGTAGGTACTGGCTTCACTAAAATCTTCCATAAATATATTTATTTTCTAGTTTTACTCCTTAGCATTATCACGTAGGATTTCACCCCCGTCTCTTGTTTTCATAATCATCAAAGGCCTTAGAAAATACTTTCTAATCTGAAAAAATATTCATACTTATACATTGTTCAATGTGTTCTTAAGGGAGGAAGCTACTAAAAAGTTAACAGGAAAAAATCCTCAAAAGAGAAAATAAAAATTATGTCTATAAAAACTAACCCTAAAAATTAAATTTGAAAAACAGGAACACTTGAGAAATGAGATTTTCTTATGAGTTTTTATTATATTTTTCAAAGATAGTAAATTGAACTCAATCATCAATCACTTCAAGAGGTGTGGGAATTTCCAAATTAGGTCAATGCACTTAGCTTAAATGCAGGAAATACGCAGCTTTGAAATGCTTCACAATGATTTGAACTGTCCTTAAAGTTATGGGAAGCTGAGTTTCACTCTCAGTCCTCATCCTCACTTTTTCTTTTTTGTTCTTTTCTTTTTCTTTTCCTTTTCTTACTTATTCATTTATTTTAATTAAAATTAAGAGCATACTACTCAGAAGTAAAAACACGTGTGGTCCGTTCAAGTATTTGGTTACCCTAGCATCCTCATCTAGTGGGCAGTGAAATTATAAAGTTTAATTTATCCAATAAATTCCTGGTTGTTAGGTTTATTAAGCAAATTAAATGTGAGCAAAATGAACAGAATAAAGGCAGCAGGTATTTTCCTGAGGATGGAACTCCCAATGAGCAATACCAGGAGTCATGTTACATCATTACACTACAACAAGTACCTAAACCCACAGTGTTCTAATTTTGTTAAAATTTGGATCTAGCTTTCCAGTGTTTTTTGTTTTGGTTTAGTTTGCTTCTAGTAATGATTTTCTTGTCACTAGGATCTAGAATCTTGAAAAATCTATTAGAATATTTAGATATAAACATGAATATAATTGTTATTGTACAACTCTTCAAAAAAATTATAGTCCTAAGAATTGCTTTACAGGCCAGGTGTGGTGGGTCAGGCCTGTAATCCCAGCTTTTTAGGAGCTGAGGTGGGAGGTTCACTGGAGCCCAGGAATTCAAGATCACCCTGGACAATATAGCAAGTCTCTACAATATAGCAGTACAGCAATATAGCAATATAGCAGTCTCTACAAAAAAAATTTTAAAATCAACCAGGTATGGTGGCACACACCTGTAGTCCTAGCTACTGGGAGGCTGAGGCAAGAGGATGCTTTGACCTCAGGAGTTCAAAGTTATAAGGAGCTATGATCTTGCCACTGTACTCCAGCTGGGATGATGGAATGAGACCATGTCTCTAAAAACAAAACAAAACAAAAAAAAGAATTGCTTTACCTCTGAGTTCACAGAATCTTAGTGCTAAAAGAAACCTCAAAGATTTAGTAGTCTAAACTTACATATTTTATTTAATACTAATGAGGAAACTGAGACCTAGAGACAATAAGAGACTTCCCCTCCATTATAAAACAGGAGAATAACAGAGCCAGAATTCAAACCAGATCTGTTTTTCAGCCACAAACATTTTCGTAGTAGGAATAAATGTATCGTTCCAGGAAAAGATAATGTTTTCTTTGGAACAAGGTATTCATTTTATGATTTTCTTTAATTTATCTAATAATAATTGGGGAAAACAGCTGTTTTACAGATGATGATGGTGACAATAGGGGAAAATGGCTGATTTACAGATGATGGTGGAGATAATAATTCATTAATTTCATTCAATCCAATTAATTGCCTCCTTTATGCCAGGCATTGTAAAGATGCTCACAAGAAAGTGATATAATAATCTCTTGCTTCAGGGAGAAAAGTTTTTAAGGTTATTTACTATGTGCCAGACTGGCTGGCCTTCTTTTAATCTTACCAAATATATATGTCCTTTGAGATTAAAAGGTCATCACCACTGTCAATTACCAGTTGCTTGCCCAAGCTCGGGAAGGGCTAAATGAACCTGAGCCCATCCACCCAATGGCTGTGTCCCCCAGTTTTGTGTAGTTGTTGATGATGATGATGTTTGGTGTTCTTAGGCCCTAAAGGTAAATGGAGGAAACATTATCATATAATAAAAGTAAAATCTGCCATATCCCTTTGATCTATCATAGAGTCCAGAGTCCCAAGTAAACAATCCTATAGCTAGGCTCCAGGAAGTCTCTGAGAGGCAAGATTCTTGTCTAAGAAGCTGACAGTAGTATTATACCTTACTTTACAGAGTTAAGTGGCCTAGCATATGGATCATGGTAAAGTTCTTTGAAATTTTCCAAGTGCTAAACATATGCTAAGTTGCATTATTCATGATGTAAAAGTTTATATCATATTATATAAATGCTATTAGAAAAATATTCCTGCTTACAGTACAAAGACAGTTTGGTTCCTCTTAGTAAGCTTCTAAAGATACAAGGCCAAACATATGGTAGACCAGAGAGCCCTGGTGTCCATTTAATGGAGAAGGTGGCTTATTCCCGAGAGGTCCTACATAAAACACGTGAGTCCGTCAGGCTCTTTTGTGTCCAAGTACTTAATCAAAATGAAATGAAAGGTTGTAGAGTATTTTCAACTCAAGGAAAATAAAATTGAATGCATATACAATAATCCCATCCTAGATGTGCTTAAATATGACTGAAGTGGCTTTTGCTGCAGAATTACCAGTTTAAGAGAAGTTATACAGAAAATTGGTTTGAGAAGGAGTAGATATTTGCAACACATAATAGATCAAGGGTTAACATATAAACAGTTCTTATAAAGTAATAAGAAGATAATTAATGAATACTCCAGGAGAAAATGAGCTAAGTAGATACACAGCCAAATCGAAAAATAAAAGACATGGAAAAGATGTTTAAACTATCTAATAATCAAAGACATGCCCATGACAACATCAGATTGGAAAAGATTAAAAGGATTGATAGTGCATTAGTAGTGGGGAAATGCATCCTCTCATGCAATCTTGCTGCATATTGGCTGGAAAAATCTTTCTAGATGGCAATTTGGCATTGTATTTCAACAGTTAAAATGAGAATATCCTTTAACCCAACAACTTTATATCACAGGATTTATGCTAAGGAAAGAACTGAACAAGTGTGAAAAATAACTGTATATAAGAATATTCACCAGAGCCTTTTTCATAATAGTGAAAAATTGGAAACAACCTAAATTTCCACCATGGAGGTCTAGTTAAATAAATTATAGTATATCCTTATAAAGAAATATTATTAAGACTAATGTCATGCAAAACCCTGAAACAACTAAAATGTCCAGTAATAGTGCTAAATGAATTATAACATGACCATATATTTAAAAACAAGGTAGCCATTAAAGAGAATTCAGTAAATGTATATGTGCTGACATGGAATGATTCTCAATTTATGATTACATCATACAATATGGTATAATTGCATTATACCACCAGTAACATCGTGGCTGGGTAGAGAAGCATCTATTTTGGATCAAACACATCTGAACTGAAATCCAGACAACTTCACTCACAAATAAGTTGTCTTTGGTCACATTTTATAAATTCTCTGAGCTTCAGTATTTTCTTTTGCAAAATTGAAATAATGACAAAATTTATTTATAAAACTACCACTAAGTTAGAGATGATGTATATAAAACACCTAGGTGCTTACTAGCAATGAAAGAAAAAGCGTCTTTTGCTCTCATGTAAATTCTAACATAAAACTATAAGGTCACATTTTTCAGTAGTAACCTCCAAATCTTTGTGTCTCCAAAACTGCAATATGTTCCTTAAACAGTATCCATTCATTAACCTTTTCCCTTTGAGTCACTTTCTCCTATACACCATACGATTTGGCTCTCTACTGTTCCTGTGACCACCAATCACTCACAAAACTCCACAGTTACAAAAATTTCCCTGACTACTAATTTATTTTTCCTACCTTACCTATTTTCTTGCTAAACTCTTTCTCTAAATTTTTCCAAAATCTCCTATGGGGAAGGTCAGAGACCTGGAGGTATTGAGCCAATTTAACTGATTCACCCCTGTGAAGTTAAAGTAAGAGCTACTCTCACTCTCATTTTAGAAACAGAAACTGAGGCATAGGGAGGTTAGTACAAGTAAAGAGCAAATTGATCACAAAGGGGACCAGGTCTAGGAAGCCCTTCATTGTCCTTCCTACTCTATCAAATACTAGTTTGGGGGTCCGCATAGGCAAGTGTTGGCCAGGATGACTACCATTAACTCTGTGAAACATGAATGCGTGGAAAGAGATGATGAACCCTTCTAAATTGGGTGGGGGGATTATTTATCTTTTAATTATTTTTAATGCACACAATAAATATTTTGGGTAAGGGCTATACACATATGTGGTGTACTTAATATCACCTGCACTGTTCCAGTTAATTCTTTAAATACTGTATAATATTTAACTTATTGCTGGGTACAAGTCAAAGTGCAGAGGCCTTGAAACACAGAGATCTACTAATGACAAGGATCTAAGGATCACAACAAAATTTCAAAACACAACCAGGCATACATATGAATTTGCAGCAACAGTGGTTTCATTTGAAGCCGCTGGAAACAGTGACCCATATTCTCCACCCTGCTGTTTCCCAATTAGTCTTGTTTGCCTTTGTTTATGCTTAAGGTAAATATGTATTTAGCCTAGAAAAGTAAATGGAAAAAAAACAGAGGTTACCTAAGCAATCCCTACAAAGCAAGGCTTCTAATCTGCAATCAAATAGTTTAGTCACATCACCCAAGTGAATCCAAACTACTCAAAGTCATTAAATAAATGATTCAGTATCCAATCCTACTCCTAAAAAAGAATACAACAAGAGATAACAAACACCATCCCACATAAGTGAAAGAAACTGGGTTCTTTTTTAATTGATAAAACTATGTGAATGGTTTCGTATTCACAGTATCAACTTAAAATTTTAGACATACTTAAATGCTGGCCACCCAGGGCTAACACAAAAGCTTCCTGGTTTTTGTAACAGTGAGCACATGGCTTCAGTCCATGTTCAACACTTAATTAAGAGATTCTTTTCAAAGATTGTATTTTGGATTTACCATCTTCTTAGAGGCTGTGCTACTGCAGTTCATTAGCAGTCAACATCTGGCTGGAATGTTTTAAACTACTATTTTCTTTAACCATTATATGGATGAGGTTTTTGTTATTCCAAGCAAACTGAAACAATGTCCTCGTATAGACTTCTAAACATAATAATTAGTGACAGTGCAAATTGGATTCTGATTTTTTTATATTATGTAACAAACTGCTATTAGAACATTCAAATCATAGTTTAAACCTTTGTATTAATATAATTGTGAGATTATTTTCATTTTATAATGTAGACATGTCTTTACTTTTTAAGCACAAGGTATCATTCTGAAGACCAAAAAATATTTCACTTAAATGTAGCTATATGCAAAGAAAAATATAGCCTGAAACTTTCTAAAGGAAACTGCCCTTATAAACTCAGGAGAGTGAGAACTTGGACATATTTGGCACAGAACTTTGAACATTCCACTTACTATGCTTCTGAATCCTAGAGGTCTCCTGCACAGTATGGATTTCAAACTTCAAAAATACTCCTCTGAGAAGAGTATCAACTCACGTCTATACAACTAATTTGCCCCTGAAATTAAGTTAATTAAATCTGTTCAGGGACTTAAGCAACCAGAAAACATCCCTATAGTCAAATAAGTTTTTAAAAGGAATTTCATGAGGCTGCATAGGAATTTCCAGGCCTCAGCTGACACGTATTTATAAGTCTGGCTCAGAGAGCTGTTATGATACATTTATGGGTTCATTCTGCCTGAAATGCCCATGGGCCCTTCCCAGTGCTTTGTTTTGAGACACAGTCTTCCCTTCCTTTAAAATTTTCTTAGAACTCACCATTTACTTGAAATCTTCCCTGTTTAACTTCACCACGGAGTCATTATTTCCATCCTATTCTTCATTTACATATAAAATACTTCATGCCTTATATGAGATAGATGCTCAATTAATAAATCTTCTGTTAGTATTCCACTGTGTATATTTAAGTACCATAAAGGCATTGCCAGTTTTTTTAATTTTTTCTTTTTCTTTTCTTTTCTTTTTTTCTTTTTTTAATTGTTTTCTCCCTTGCCAGTGTGGGGGGTGGGGTATAGAACAACACTCCCAGTTGAAAGAACTTAATCCATGTAAATCACATCTTCCCATCCCCAGTTCACAGCCCTCCAAAATACATTCAGAATGAGAGCCAAAGAAGACTCTACACAGCATGGCCCTGACCACCACTCTCTGCCAGTCTCTCACCACACCCCAGCCACAAGGGCTATTCCTGGAATGCGACAAAGTCACTTTCACCTTAGGGCTTTTGCACTTGCTGTTCCCTCTGTCTCCTTTCTCAGCTCACTCTCTCAGATCTCTGTTCCAATGTCCCCTCTTTGGAGAGGACTTCTCCTAACTCCCTAGCTAAAATAGAAGCTTCCCCTTACTGTAGCCTATTTTTATTATTAATACAACATATATTTATTTGTATACTTGCTCTTTGTCTATCTCCCACCATTGCCACCACTACTGGCATGGAAATTGCATGAAAGCAGGAGCTTCACTGATTTTGTTCACAGTTGTATCTCTGGTGCCTAGAACAATGCCTGGCACATAGCAGGTGTTCAACAAACACCACTGAATCACTGCTTCAAAGACTTCGGATAGGAAGTTTATACTGTAGCTGAAAAGCCTATCCTCTCTGGGAAACGCTCCCTCACACACTCAGTGTTATTCCTGTTACTCTGGGCTTCCCAATACTGAACAGGATTCTTGATGCCAACTAAGAGCTTCCCTAGTTTCCTCAGTGGACTGCAACCGTCAAGGGAGGGTTTTATGCCCAATCAGTATTCTGGGTCACTCAGAATCACATGAAGTGTGTTTTTGACAAAATGCTGAAGATAACCACATACAGAAAACTGCTCCCCCCCCCGCCGCTGGTCATTTCAACCTTCATCGACCAAGGTAATAGAGTTCCATTAAGACTTGGATTTCAGCATGGGGGATGCAGCTCAACTCTGCACTGCTCTACTATACCCACCAGATCCTCCAAAGTGGGTCTTTTGAACATCTCCTGCTCAGTCTACCATCTCATGAATTCAAAATCAACACCCCCATGCTACCTCCGCAGAGGGAGGAATTTGTGGGTAGATATCAGCCTAACACACCTTACTTTCCAATGCTAGATTTTAGAGTTGCAACCTGTTTCCCAAGTCAGCCAACTAGCTCTAATCTAAGATCCTTCGGAGGCACTTGGTCCTTCCTACTTGGCCTCCAAGGACAGACAGAAACTGGACACAAGTCTAGAGCAACCCAAATCCTAAGCTAACAAAATACAGACACACCTTGCAGAATACTTGAGCAACTAACATTTTCCTGGTAGAACACTTCTTGATTTTTGATATTCAAACTTTATAGAATGTTCATATCTCTCAATATAACACTTTTTGAAAGGTGTTCATGTTGGAAAAATATATATTTACATCCTAAAACAACATCCTCAATACAACATCCATTTACATCCTCGATACAACATCGTTAACAAAAGAGTGTACAAAGTACTGGGACACCAGTTGTCAACAGAGAAGGCATACAGCTATTACTATGCAAAGTAACTGCTTGTTAACAGCCATGTTAGTTGCTTGATGGCCAAGAAAATTGGTTCAAGCATTTTTCATCCTACTTCTGTGTTACTTATATAGAGAAAAATTGACTATGCTTTTTGTAATATTGTAGGAAATTAGAGATTTTGAGTTGAGGAATAATGTGTTATACTTTTTCCTATTTAAAATAATAAGAAATAGGCTCCTGCTTAATGATTTTGTGAAGACCATCTGATTTTTTGGAATGGACTACTGCCATGAAATGAAAGATACCAGTATTTTCTTAGATTCTTTCACCCAAAAACCATCAACAAGCCTCTTCCCAGGCCATTCTGATTTGGTCACATTCCAGCCCCTCATCTGTTCTCAATCTCTAGCCTTGACTCACTGAATCCCTTCTTGCCTCTTCATCTTCTAGCTGTGGTCATCTACTGCCACTCTTACTTTTCTTCCACTCACTTCTCTCTATCCTTTTCTTTTTTTACTTTCACCAATGGGATATATGTAGAAGATCAAATAGAGGTAAGAGGCTTATGGCAACAACAAAAGCAGTCCCTAACTCTCACCCTCTCATCCCTATCCCCAGTGCATTGTGCATAGAGGCAAACACTCTTGACTTTTTGCTCTTGCTTCAAATCGCCAAATGTCAGCAAAATGTTATCACCTAATTGTTCCATTTTAAACTTTATTTTACCTCTCTTATATCTACCTTTCCCTTATTCCCTCATCTTTTTTACTAAAGTTATGCCAAAAATTTTGTTTAAACCCATATTTAGTATGTCAGTTACTGAGACTGTTGTTTACTTATAAGCCAATACTGAAAAGTGATTGATTTCATTTCTATTACAATTTTTTTTGTTTTTCCTATGTTTAATAATTGCCTTATTTACTCCTTTGTTTAGCTTTATATATATATATATGTAGCTAAGCCTTCTCATTTCCTACGACAGTTCTGTGAAATCAGTCTCAATCCATTTTTTCACATGGTTGAACATGTTAGATTTATCAGTTTGTTTTTTTTTTTTTTACTGATAAGATATATGAGTTCCATTTTCCCCTTACTCTCTTTATTTTAATCTCTGCTATTTTCTAAGCTGCTGGATGTTATGGGTGTTATGTTGTGATGCCTCTTGACCAATGTCCTATAAATACCCAACTCCTCTCTCCTGTATTGGATTTCCCATTGCCTAGTTGCCATGTCATTTTCTTTCTTGGTTTACTCCTTAGTTTTGGTAGATTACATCCTCTAGACTTTAAGACTTTCCATGTTGAACATGTTTTATTGTATCCTCACACTGGATGAATTCAGTTAAACAGGTATTCTAAGCTAAAATTCATTCATATTTTAAAGACATTTCTCTATTGTCTTCTATCTTCCAATGCAGTTTTTGAGAAATTAGTTTTCATTCCTCATTATTTGATTATGATCTCTTTCCCTTATTTCTTGTTCTATCAATCAGCATTTAGCATCTTTTCTATTAACACTCAAATTTCAGATTTTCCAGATCATATGCTTTGATTTGGCCTTTTTCATTTATTATGTCAAAACCCAGTGAGCCCGGCCGGGCGCGGTGGCTCACGCCTGTAATCCTAGCACTCTGGGAGGCCGAGGCGGGCAGATTGTTTGAGCTCAGGAGTTTGAGACCAGTCTGAGCAAGAGCGAGACCCCATCTCTACTAAAAATAGAAAGAAATTAATCAGACAACTAAAAATATATAGAAAAAATTAGCCGGGCATGGTGGCGCATGCCTGTAGTCCCAGCTACTCGGGAGGCTGAGGTAGAAGGATTGCTTGAGCCCAGGAGTTTGAGGTTGTTGTGAGCTAGGATGACGCCACGGCACTCTAGCCTGGGCAGCACAGTGAGACCCTGTCTCAAAAAAAAAAAAAAACAAACAAACCCAGTGAGCCCTTTCAATCTGAGAATTCACATTTTCACTTTGGAATGATATTATTTTGTAAATAATAACTGTTTAATGACTGTTTTCAGTTTTTCCTTACTAGTTGGGTTTGAATTTCTGGAATTGATTCATAAATTTTCCTATTTTTCTCTCTCTTATTTTTCTGCTTTTTTCCCCCCTACTTTATCAGAGAATTCTTCCAATCCTTTTATTGAATTTTTTGTTTTGGCTATCATATTTTTAATATCCCAAAGCTCTATATTATTGTCTGTTCCTTTTTTTAAAATAACACTAGTCTTTTTTAAAAGATTTAACATTTTCTTTTATCTCTCTGAGGACAATCATGTCTTCTTTGAAGCATTCTTCTGCTCTCAGCATTGTCTCTGTTTCCTCTGAGTTCCTGTTTTCTCTGTTTCTTTGTTTTTTGTTTGCTTGTTTCATCTTGGAGGCGTTCTTCCAAAATCTTATTATCCTTTAATGCCCTATCATATTTAAGAGTGAATCACTAAAAAGCTCATTAGAAGCTTTGTAAATAGGCTTCTAATAGAGTCACAGAGTAGCTGGAGAATTTTTGTGGGAGGGGGTCACCAAATGTCAGTACCTATAGGTCTTTTCTCTAGGGTAGTTCAGTTTCCTCTGAGAAGGATCCTCCAACATTCCTGTTGGGGTGTAGGGTGATGAGGCTGCCAGTGTGCAGGAGCTGACCAGAGGAAGGGAGTGAGGAATTTCACTGTTCAGATACAGAATGCCCTTTAATTCTTCAGTTTTCATTTCTATTTCTTGCCCTGCCTTTCCCAGTGCTCAGTGTCCCCAAGTACAAACAATCTCTGGTTGTTTCTCCAGAGACTCTTGCAAAGGTCAGGGGAAATGGTCCCAGTCTAAGAGAGGGCTTTGAGGGTCTAACTAAACCTCATAAAGACTTTCAACAATCCCCACTTACCACCATATTACCCTGCTTTCTCCCTAAGGCTTTCCAGAGAGCTGTGCGATGAGTCATCTTGCTTGCCTTTGCAACTCCTTCCACAGGCTCTTCACTCTGACCTTTCTCCATGCTAAATCATGTATCATTTCTCCATCTACTTTCCATCTTTGCATTTTGTGGTTTAGGGTTATTTATGTCACTTTGGTTTACCAAAGATGGAGCTTGTACTTCCTTTTCTTATTTTCCCTGTTTTTGGGGAATGATTTTTGAGAAAAGCAGATTGAGTAAGGGACAGAGGAAGAAAGAGTAGATATGTCTTTAACCTGACATCTTGAAACCAGAAGTTTGAGCTTTTTCTTTTTCATAGGTCTTTTACCACACCATACGCTCTTCTACCAGTATCATTCTGATTCATAATTTCTGGCTTCTAGATTCTCTGGGTGACTATCCATCTTGTTTTGACATTTAATTTATTAAGGAACTAACAAGCTCTACATCTACTTATCAGACACTTAATTTATTAATGAACTAATAAGTTCCACATCTACTTATCATATCCCATCTTCAGTAATTGTTGTCTGTAATTGAATGAAGTATACTGAATAGAAAATAATTGGGAGGGGATTAGTCACCAATCTCTCATGGGACTTAGTGTGCTTATCAAATAAGCTGGTTATTCAAGTTTGTCCCTCATCCCTCCATTCTTGCACTTCTGTCTACCCCAGGAGGCTGACCTCTATGGACAACTCCCTCATCCATTCCCACTCATTGCCATATTCACTTGTGTCATTTTTTCTCTGCCTTGCTGCATTTCTGGAAGCCTTACTCTATAGCCACAGCTCCTAAAGTATATTGGCTTCTGGCTTCACAAGAGAATCCTTTCTGGTTGGTTCACTTGACTTTACCCACACCCCTGTAAATAGTCTCTTTATTAAACTCTCTTCAGTTATACCCTAAAATGGCATTTGTTTCCTACTAGGACACTAACTGGTACATCAATAAAAAGAGGCTTTTGAACTAGTTCATCTTTGAAATCCTTTGAGTTCTTATGTTCTATGATTTTTACAAGAGTCATGTATACAGTTGACACTTAGAGACTGAGCATATTAGGAGCTTCCTTTCAGTCAAGATTCTGTCTCATTCAAAAAAAAAAACTGCTTTCCAAATAATTATGATGCTCAGACCCTAGAAAATATAAATATTGCTGGTACAACTTAGAATAGTGTGGGACAGGTGGGAGGGGGGAGGAGGGGATGGATAAATCCACAACTAATGGATGTGATGCGTGATATCTAGGGGATGGGCACACTTGTCAGGGAGTGCAATTTATGTTACCAAAGCATCTAATACCCCCCGTAATGCTCTGAAATAAAAAAAAAAATTTTTTTAATTAAAAATCAAAAAATAAATAAATAAATATATACATTTTCTAATAGAAAAAAAAAAAGCTTAGACTAGTGGAGAAAGCCAGGATACACATATTGTTCCCTTTATGCTGTAGGCATTGGACTCAGATAGTTCCAATAAAAATACAGTTGCTATTTTTGACTTTGAAAACAGAGACAGCCAGAATTAATTCCAAGGGTTCAAGTGTTTCTTTTTCTTTATCTTCTTTTCTTCTTTTATCTTAGATATTAAAATTATCAAATAATCAGATTCAAATGCAAAAAATAACCTTCACCAACCCTTCCATTAAAATTGAATTATATTCCTTGACTTCACACCCCACTTTCAGATACCAAATTATCTTTTTTCATGCATCACCAGACTTCTTGTAGCCACTGACTTTTATCACTTTCTTACCTCTCATAGACCCTTCAATCCATTCCTATCTTAAACTGCTCTTGCCAAAGTTTTTTCAACTTCTTTGTTGCTATATTCAATGGATACTTCTCAGAACTTATCTTACTTAATCTCTCGACAGCATTCGAAAACACTACCACCCCTTTCATGAAACATTCTCTTCCTTCTCTTTGCTGTTGCCTCACCTTTTTGGTTTTCCTGCTACTTATTAGATTGCTCCTCAGTTTTCTCAGTGGACATCTTTTCCTCTGCCCATCCCTCAAATGTTCATGCTTATTGGGGCTTTGCACTGGGTCGTCCTTACTCTTCCACCTATATTTCACCACTGGATGTTCTTATCCACTCCTATGGCTTCAAAAGCCAATTATATACTCATGATTCTCAAATGGACCATCTCAAGTCCAGATCTCCTTCCTGACCTTTAGAGATATTTTTCTGTTACGAAATACTAAAAACTCCATCAATACGCCCATGGATTCCTCACACTCAACATTTCATCTTCCCCTCAAACCTACTTTCCATCAACATTCCTTATTCCATGAATCATACCAAGCCAGAGACCTGGATATAATCCTTAACCCTTTGCTATCCCTCAGCCCCACACCCAATCAATGACCAAGTCCTACTGATTTTGTCTGAGATCTTGAATCTATCATCCAATTCTGCCCGTTCTCACTGCCACTTCCCTAGATCAAATCATCTCCCTACTGGTAATATTGTTACCCTTAAATCCAGACTTTATAATACAGCCAGGGTGATCTTTCTAAAATATAGATACGATGTTACCTTCTTCCTAAAACCCTACCATGGTTTCCCACTGCTATGAAGATAAAGCCCAAATTCTTCAACGTGGTTTACAAGGCTCAGCATCTGATCTCCTGCCCTATAATCCAAATAGCTGTATGCTCCAGCCACACCGATCCCCTTTTAGTTCCTCCAACAAGCCACAATTGCTCTTACTATAGATATTTCCACGTGATGTTCTCTCCACCTGATACACGCTTATCTGATGATGTCAGTGTTATCATGCCATCAGTATTTGTTGACTAATATGTACAACTCCTTGAGCCCCTGGTGTCTCAGCATAAATGTCCTATGCTCTAAATCTGCTCACATAGCACACTACTTATCCATTTACTACGCTCCATTACAGCTGCCTAATCATTTGTCTCTATTTCCCTTTTAGATCATAAGCATGGTGAGGGTTAAGATTGTGCCTGTTATATTTCCAATGCCTTGAACATTACCCAGCACAAAGCCGCCACTAAATAAATAATGACTGAATGATGAACAAAGGAATGAATAAACAAAGAATCAGATTAAAAGTTGTACCAGGGGAAATACAATTTACATATGGACTTCCTTTCCCTTGCTTTCTCTCAAAAAACAAATAGTAAGTAAGCTACCCTTCTCCCCAAATAAGCCATTGTTTATAAATGGCTAATTAATGTATACTTATACATGACAGCTAAAGAGAAGAATTCCATCTGAACCTTTGCTTTCTCCTTCATTTCTCCTTTTTCTCCTGCATACAAAATTTTCAAACTGAGAGTTTAAACACACTTAAAAGAGACTGAGCATACGGCTGACTTTCTCTTGATCTGTCTGATGTCCAGTCTGTTCCCAAATCATCTATAAACTTGGTAGTGCATGTATATAGGGTCAAGAACCTACGATAACATTTCATTTGACCCAGAATGCCAAAGCACTAATTAAAGCTAAGCATACCTGCTCTGAACTCTAAAGTCAGAGATCTACGTGAACTATAAAGTTTAGGCTTTCAAACCTCTTACAGAATTTATATTTCCTATAAATAAGCATGTCCTCTTTGTAATCCAGTATTTTTTTAAATCTTATTTCAGTGATTAACCTGTTCACATAAACGGACATGCTGTTCAGTTTCTTTATTACCTGGTCTTTACTCCTTTTACCTACTGCTTGTCAACTATTGAATTAAAGGTTTTGGGTGAAAATAAGCAAACCCAACGATGAGTCTTAGAATTTCTTCCTTTAAATTTAACTTGTTAATGAGGTGATCTAAAAAGACATCAATGTATTCAAACTCCAAATTTAATCTAAGAGCATTTTAATATAATTATTCATAGATTTATTCACTAACTGTGTGAATCATCTACCTTTTAGTGATTTATCACAAGTAGAACTTGTTAAGTTACAAGGCTTGCCCATGTGTGCAGTCCTTTCAGATAAGATAAAGTTTTCCCATCAAGGAAGACATTCTGATTTTGAGATTTGATGCCTTTGGAAGGAGAGGTTTCCATGAGGTTTACTACCAAAAGTAGTTACCTTGGATAGGTTCATTCCCAGCACTGTGAGTGTCACCAAGCCAGCACAACAGACCAAAGCACTGGAGCTGGAGAGGCCAGAACTTGGTGGGATGTTTCCATCTACCAAGCAATTCATTCCAGTCAGGTTACTAAGACCAAAATGTTCCTAAGAATACAAGGAAAAACAACAATAGTAATTTCAGTGTTGGATTCAAGGAACAGTGAAATCTTCTTTCATTCCCCAGAAAGCAAAAGTCTATTAATAGACTTATTATAATAGTTTTAGAAACTAGCTGTACAATTCAATTTAGTTGAAGCTATACATGACATTTTATTTAATGGCTCTTGGCCATAAGGTAAGGTAATTTGAAGATTACTTTTTACTTTGTTCAACAAAAAGCTACTGATCTATTCCCTAAAATCGCCTTGAATATTCTTTTTCTTGAATATTAATTTGAATGTGGAAAAAATATAAAACAATTATAATTCAAGTTGTCAAGTAGCAAGATAAGAAATACACAATTATCTGTGAGGTAGGTTAAACCTCTACGCAGCACATCTCCAGCATTCTGTTATTATAAAAGTCTAACCCCCAAGCAATGGCTTGTTTCTAAGGAATGTCTTGCTTCAGACATCCTCTGAAGATAAAGAGTCCTAAACTTTCTCAGTTTTGTTTTACTTATAGAAAAACCTAGGCACCAAGAGATTAAGAGACTTCCCCAAGATCACACATAGGGAGCTGGGAGTAGGGTCCAGGTCTTTGATTCCTGGTTGAGAACTTCTCCACTGCAATTAGAAACCTGGGCCAGCAAACTGTCACTGTGATTTAATATGTCAGCTATATGAGAAAATCCAGATTTTTGCTAGAGTTTATAGATACAGTTTAGCCATATGGCAGCTTTAAAGACAGCCAAATTAGAATTCAGCCACAAATGAGAATGCAGACTCTAAATGAGGCAGGAAAGTTCTATCTCTACAAATAGGAAAGCCCAAAGAAATAATCAAACTCTGATTTAAAGATAGAAGACTATAGTATACTTACATGAATATCTAGGACAAGGACACCTTACATAATATCATATCATAATCCTTGTGGTTTAGGATTTTTAAAAAATCAAGTCCACCTCCTCCTCAAGAAAAAGTACCATCATCTTTGCAAATGACTCAAACAACTCAAGACCAAAGTAAGAAACACTATTATATTACCTAATTATGTATTTCATCATACATATTATTCTAGGGAGAAATTTCACTAAACTAGTTAGAATAACCAAAGTAACAACAAAACTCTGCAAATAAAAGATTCTTTTTTTCCTTAATTTTTTTTTCCTAGCTGGCAAAACTCATGCACCACAAAAAAAGAGATTCAGTTGGATGTACTTCTCTTCTTGATTTCAAGTCATCTAAAAATTTCCTTCCAGAAATACAAACAAATTATAAACTGAAACACTGTTACTGCCAATGCCCTTTCATAAAGAACATCAGACAGCTTGTTTTAAAAAAAAAACAAAAACCTTGGAGAATACCATATATTTAACTATAAACTGATCCACAGGGTATCTTGAATGTGAATCATACTTATGAACTTATCACGCAATGTTTAAATTAAAATGTACAACAGATTCAAAATGCAAATGGGTTGTGCCAAATTCTGTAATAGTTCTATCCCAAAAGGATAACATGTTCAATTTAATATAAACAGATTATCCTCTGAGGCTTTCTAGTATTTGAATTTGAAGGTTTCTGAACAGGCTAACACTTAAATTACTTTTCTGCCAAAAGTTCATTGTATAAACCTGCTTTTGTACATAAGTTGTCAAACCAAAGGGAAAGCTTTAAAACTTGAAATTCTCAAAAACAGTACAAAGCAACATGCATTATTTAGGCCACTTTATCCAAATGCTACCAAAAGGCATGTTGTTATAAGGAATACCAAATGCTTCCAAATACTGTAATTCCCACTAATGCATATGACAAGAAAATGATTTGGAGATTTAAAACCTACCAATAACTTTTCCTATAAGTTATCACCATGTGTCTAACAGGAAAAAAACACATAAACACACAAAAAAAGAAAGAAATGAATGTGGTAACTAATCACAAAACCACCACCATTAGAGTACAGTTATACATATCAGAAATAAATCTGATGTATTTCTGTAACAGATATACCACTGAGTCCTAGGCTACTCATGATAAAGTTTCAGACAAAACCGCCAGGCAGTAAGGAACAGATTTCTAAAACACGAGTTAATTTGTTTGCTCTTTGCTTACAAAGGCAAAATCCATCTCTTAACATCCTACCTATGATTCTATACAAGAGTCATGACATCTAAAATAATTACTGAAATATAAAAGTGGCTCTAAAAAACATCAAATATCAAATTTTTTGTCCTATATACTTTTTCAACAATGAGAGAAGATGGAAATATTTTATTTTATTGTTCTTATACATAACAATAGAGATTTTCAACGTAATTATTCCATGTTTCTAGGAAAATACACATTTCATTACATCTTTTTTAACTCCATCTGAAGTAGTAATAATAATAATAATTGTCATTTATCAAATGCCTATTAGTGTCAAGCACTGTGTAATTCTTGCAATAACTATTTGTCAGAATAGCAATGACATCATTTTACATAAGAGGTTAAATTAACACAGCTGGTGGAGCCCAGATTCAAACACGGGCTGTCTGACTCCAAATCCTATTACAGCATACACTTACATATCCCAAAAATAAAATGTAAATAATATTACTACAACATATCCTCAAAAGTAAATTTGAACAAAGATTTTTTTAAAAACAGGTATTTGTCAGATGCACCTGATTTACGAACAGCAGCTTATATGAAAGACCACTACTGCCCCCTGTGAACACCACCCACAATCACGTCTTCTTCACCCTCTAAAATATAAATTAGCAAAACAGAACAGAAACATCAGTTAGTACTATAATAAGGAGACAAAAATGATATAGTAAATAAAATAAATCTGATATAATACACACCATAATCTCAACTGCTAGTAGGTCCCTTATAAACCAATTTACCTGAATTCCTTTAAATCCACATAGGAAATAGTTGTGCCACAGAGGCTTGGTTTTGTCAATCTGAATGTTATTAGCGTTAGTACTGAAGTCCCTGCAAAAACAAAAGACAATGTTAATTTAAAAATCTGTAGGCCTTGAGCTGCAAAATCAATGGTTGACTGCTGCCATCTTGTGCCAAGGCAGTGATACTGACATCTCCTTTCCCATTTATTTTCAATATATATGTAACAGTCTACTGCAAAACAACGAACATCTCCAGCTGCTAAAAGTTAAGAGAGGAAGTTGTAGTAGCCTTAATGATTAAACTACCTCCAACTGACCCTTTTTATTTCCTGAAACAGAAAGGAAACAATAGATTTTAGAATAATATATAGCTATTGTCCCTTTCATGTTGGTCCTTATTAAGCTGGTAAAACCAGATGAATGCTTATCCTCCGGACCTACTGTTTGGCACACCCCCAGATGAAACAGGAGTACTCAAAGCCATGTTTCCCCATACTCTCTCCACCCACTCAATTTTACCGACTGCACAGTTTAAGAAAAAGAAGGAACAAACAAATAATGATTCTAATATGGATCATAACCCATTGAACAAAATAAGATTCCATGAGTCTACAGTGATATAAATTAACAAATTAATAAACAGCTAAATGAAGGAGAAGGGAAAACTCTCTCTTGTAGTAAAATGCCAACTAAGAGATATAGAAAAAATGATGGAAACAGAAAAATCACTACATGGTAAACTCCATGATAATTGTTTCAGGAAAGAATCATTAATGGGTCTAAAATCAGAGTAAAAATTTGGTGAGAAACAAGATATTTACATAAACTCTAAGTACTTCCCCACCAGATTCTTACTAATTACAAAGGGAAAAATAGTAACTTCATAGCAGAAAAACATGGCAGACATCACCTTAAGCAAATGATCAAAATTAACATCACCAGTAAAGGGATATCATGTGCCTTCTTGATGTGATACACTGAGGACATATCCATGGATATGTGAGAATTTCTTGCACTATTAGTGTGACTTTCTTGTAAGCAAAAAACAACAAAAAAAAAAAACTTCAAAATGAAAAATAGGTAGATATATAGATAGGCTCCTAAATCAGCCAAAGGACAAATTATGTGAAATGGGTTATCAATAAAAAAGGGAGGAAATGAAGCAAAATTCTCCCTATTGATTGAGTGCTCTCCATATAATTTACTAAATGCCTACTATATTCCAGCCATTGCAGTAGGTACCTTCCATGCATTATCTGAACTCAGTAACACGGATACATTGTCTCCATCAAAAAATATTCAATAGCTTTTTTCCCAAGGGGTTTGCCGCCAGAACACAGGTATCATGAAAACTACCCACAAAGCCGAAATGGAGAAGAAAAAGACTCATATCAACATTGTCGCCATTGGATGCGCAGATTCAGTCAAGTCCACCACTGTTGGTCCTCTGATCTACAAATGTGGGATCGACAAAAGAAACATCGAAAAATTTGAGAAGGACTCTGCTAAGATGGGAAAGGGCTCCTTCAGGTATGCCTGGGTCCTGGATAAATTGAAAGCTGAGCGTGAGCGTGGTATCACTATTGATATCTCCCTGTGGAAATCTGAGACCAGCAAATATTATGTGACTATTATTGACGCCCCGGGACACAGAGACTTTATCAAAAACATGATTACAGGCACATTTCAGGCTGACTGTGCTATCCTGATTGTTGCTGCTGGTGTTGGTGAATTTGAAGTTGGTATCTCAAAGAATGAGCAGACCTGTGAGCATGTCCTTCTGGCTTACACACTAGGTGTGAAAAAACTAATTGTTGATGTTAACCAAAATGGATTCCACTGAGCCGCCCTACAGCCAAAAGAGATACGAAGAAATCATTAAAGAAATCAGCACATACACAGCAGCATTTGTGCCAATTTCTGGTTGGAATGGTGACAACATGTTGGAGCCAAGTTCAAGGGAGAGAAAATCACCCGTAAAGATGGCAATGCCAGTGGAACCATGCTGCTTGAAGCTCTGGATTGCCTCCTGCCACCAATTCATCCAACTAACAAGCCCTTGCATCTGCCTCTCTAGGATGTCTACAAAATTGGTGGTATTGGTACTATACTGGTGGGTCGAGTGGAGATTGGTGTTCTCAAATGCGATATGGTGATCACCTTTGCTCCAGTCAACTGAAGTAAAGTCTGTTGAAATGCACCATGAAGCTCTGAGTAAAGCTCTTCCAGCGGACAACATGGCTTCAACGTCAATAATGTGTTCTGTTAAAGACGTCCATCGTGGCAACACTGCTCATGACAGCAAAAATGACCCACAAATGGAAGCAGCTGGCTTCACTGCTTAGATGATTATCCTGAGCCATCCAGGCCAAAATAGCACTGACTACCCTCCTGTACTGGATTGTCACACAGTTCACATTGCCTGCAAGTTTGTTGAACTGAAGGAAAAGATTGGTCACTGCTCTGGTAAGAAGCTAAAGGATGGCCCCAAATTCTTGAAATCTGGTGATGCTGCCATCATCAATATGGTTCCTGGCAAGCCCACGTGTGCTGAGAGTTTCTCTGACTATCTTCCTCTGGTTCGTTTTGCTGTTCGTGATATAAGACAGTTGCTGTGGGTGTCATCAAAGCAGTGAACAAGAAGACTGTTGGAGGTGGCAAGGTCACCAAGTCTGCCCAGAAAGCTCAGGAGGCTAAATGAATATTAACCCTAATACCTGCCACCCCAATCTTAATTGGTTGTGGAAGAACTGTCTCAGAAATATTTATTTCAATTGACCATTTAAGTTTAACTGTAAAAGACTGGTTAATGATAACATATGCATCATAAAATCTTTAGAAGGAAAGAAGAATGTTTTGTGGACCATTTTTGTTTCTTCTTGTGTGGCAGTTTTAAGTTATTAGTTTTTAAAATCAGTACTTTTTTTTTTTTTTTTTGAGACAGAGTCTCACTCTGTTGCCCAGGCTAGAGTGCCGTGGCGTCAGCCTAGCTCACAGCAACCTCAAACTTCTGGGCTCAAGCGATCCTCCTGCCTCAGCCTCCCAGGTAGCTGGGACTACAGGCACGCACCACCATGCCTGGCTAGTTTTTCTGTATTTAGTTGTTTGGCCAATTTCTATTTTTAGTAGAGATGGAGTCTCGCTCTTGCTCAGGCCGGTCTTGAACTCCTGAGCTCAAGCAATCCTCCCGCCTCAGCCTCCCAGAGTGCTAGGACTACAGGGGTGAGCCACCACACCTGGCCTAAAATCAGTACTTTTTAATGGAAAAAAATTGACCAAAAATCTGTCACAAAATTTTAAGTCCCATTAAAACAAAGTTTAATGAGAAAAAAAAATATTCAATGATTGACCACTTAAGTATGAAAGGCATACAGAAGAAAATAAAGGTAAAAGGCAGAGATTTTATCTTTTTTTTTTTATTTCAGGGTATTATGAGGGTACAAACATTAAGGTTACACTTTATGTCTTTACCTCACCCAAGCAAGAGTTAGGGGCATGCCCTTCCCCCCTACAATGCTCCCCATGTCCTTTAGTTGCAGGTTTACCCGCCCATCCCCCTAATTCCTGGAGAGTATTTCTGCCATGTGAGTACCCTAGTGTTGATCAGTTAGTATCAATTCAATGGCGAGTACAAATGGACCCCATTCTTCCGATCTTGTGATACCTCACTTTGGATAATGGGCTTAAGTTTAATCCAGGAAAGTATAAGAGGTGCTAGATCACTGTCATTTATTATGATTGAGTAATATTCCATTGTATACATACACAAAATTTTAATAATCCATTCATTAATTGACAGACACTTGGGTTGTTTCCACATCCTTGCAATAGTGAATTGAGCTGCCATAAACATTCAGGTGCAGATGTCTTTATCATAGAATGTTTTTTGCTCTTTTGAGTAGATGCCTAATAGTCCTATTGCTGGATCGAATCACCCAATCTCATCTGATCTCGGAAGCTAAGCAGGGTTGGGCCTGGTTAGTACTTGGATGGGAGATCTTATAAG
>CAUYSK010043664.1:0-21374 GCA_963575035.1 Avahi laniger | reverse complement strand
ATGGACAAGCACAGAAAGGTCTACAGTCACTAACACTAGTAGAAACATCTACTGAAATAACCCTACTCATTAGTCTTGGCGCTTGTACTACAATTCATTTCTCGGTGATGCCAAAAGGAAAATTCCAGTTGTGATATATATTGAAAAAAGACACAGTGCGCCATTTATGCCACAGTATAAAATAGTAATTAAGCCAACCAAAATTTATCATGCACTTTTTTTTGTTTTTTTTGAGACAGAGTCTGGCTCTGTTGCCCTGGCTAGAGTGCCATGGCGTCAGCCTAGCTCACAGCAACCTCAAACTCCTGGGCTCAAGTGATCCTCCTGCCTCAGCCTTCCGAGTAGCTGATGCCCGGCTAATTTCTTCTATATATATATTTTTAGTTGTCCAGATAATTTCTTTCTATTTTTAGTAGAGACGGGGTCTCGCTCTTGCTCAGGCTGGTCTCAAACTCCTGACCTTGAGCAATCCACCCGCCTCAGCCTCCCAGAGTGCTAGGATTACAGGCATAAGCCACCACGCCCAGCCTATGATGCACTTCTTAAGTGCCAGGGACAGAGCTATGTGGGGCACGGAAGATGGAAGTACATAGATTAGTTGCTGGAATATAATAGGCCCTGTCCTTAGGGCCAGAAATTGTAACAATTTAAATTAACAACTTAAATTTCAAATAATACTTTCTAAGTTAATTACTATTAAAAAATTAAATGAACACAAAAATAACTAAAAGAACATAACTGAAGTAATTTTGTCTCAAGTTATATTTATACATTGAGAAACACTGGAATTGAAGGACTTAAGTAATTATTTGGATATGTGAACATACTTGGAAATATCCAAGAATTAGCAGCATTTTTCCTGATATTCTCTATCATGTAAACATGTTCTTAAGAGTCCACATCTATAGTAAATTAATGAAACAAATTAAGAAGCCCAGATATTCCAGGCATTATAATTTTAAATAGCAGATTAAAATTTTAATGATTAAAGATTCCCCATGAAAAATCTATGCTAACATATTTCAATTAAAATCAGTTAATGTAAATGAAAGCATCTGGGCTCAAGTGATCCTCCCGCCTCAGCCTCCTGAGTAGCTAGCACTACAAGCATGCGCCACGACACCTGGATAATTTTTTTTTTTTTTTTTTTATACAGACAGGGTCTCACTGTATTGCCTAAGCTGATCTGGCTTCAAGTGATCCTCCTGCCTCAGCCTCCCTAAGTGTTGGGATTACAGGCAGAGCCACCATGCCCAGCCTAGATAGTGGATTCTTAATAAAAGTTAAAACAACAACAGTAATTAATCCTATCTAATGAGCAAAATAGCTCATTCTTTATATTTGAAACAATGGAAGCATAGTTTACTTACCAAAAAAATCTTGGAAATGATCTTGTCTAAACTTTTAATTTTAAAAAGAAAAGAAACTCAGGCCAGCTAGCACCAGAGCCAGGATTAAAATCCAGGTCTCCTGACATGAGACTAGTGCTTTTGCAAATTCTTTTGTGAAACTAAAATTATGAAAAAAAGGTGAACTCACCCAAAGCTTTGTTTACAATAAGAAGCCTCAGATTCTGAGGCAGAAGGCCAGATTCTTACTCCAACTCTCACTAATTATACCCTTTGGCAAGTCACTAAAACTCTCTGAGATTTAGTTTTTTTATACAAAATGAGAAGGTAAGACTAGATCAGTGATTCTCAAACTTGGCGATGCAGTAAGGGCTTTTTATAAAATAGTAATGCCCAAATCCTGCGCCCTCCCACCTAAGATTTTATTTTATTAATAAATAGTTTGGGATAGTACTTTGGCATCAGTATTTTTTAAAAGCTTCTCAAGTGATTCCAATGTGCAACCAAGATTGAGATCCAGTGACTCTTTAAGGTCCCTTTTTATAATATATAAAATTCTAATTAATTTCTCCTTGTTTTGGTTGTAGTCATTTGGCTATTGGTTAACTAATGGGTAGATTAGATTCAGTAAATGCACACAAATTCAGAAAAAAGTAACTTATGTTCCCCTTTTAGACTCTGCCGACATTCATGGTGTAGGTAGATTCTACATCATAAATAATCTATTAGCATTTATTGAGGTCCAATATAGAGAAGACTTCTCCTTCCCTGATGTATCCTTCCATATCGAGGGAGCTCAACTGGTATAAAACTCTTAGCCCCTGTTTATGCCTTTCCTCCCTCTATTCAAAGGGAGAAAGAACAGTTTGATTGGCAAATTTGGAAAAAATTAAACTGTATATTCTTGGCTCTGCTCCTTCTTTTTCCTCTTAGGAATGAGCCAACAAAAGAGAACATAATTTCTGACCTAGTTTTCTAAGGACGGTGTCTGAGTCAGTTTGGGCTGTTACAATAAAGTAACATACACTGTATGCCTTATGAACAACAGAGATTTATATCTCACAGTTTTGGAAGCTGGAAACCCAAGATAGGCTACAGGCATGGTCAGGTACTGGTGAGGTCTGTCTTCTGGGTTGCAGCTTCTTGACTTGTGTCCTCACATTATAGAAGGAGGGCTAAAGAGCTCTCTAGGTTCTCCTTCATAATCCCATTCATGAGGGCTCCACCCTCATGACCTAATTACCTCCCAACGGCCCCGCCTCCTAAAACCATCACATTGGGGATCAGTATTTCAATATGTGAATTCGGGGAGGAGGGATAGAAACATTCAGTCCATTGCAGAAAGTCAGGATAGTCTCTGCATTGGGATTTGTCCCAATCCACCCTGCTATGACTGGGTGGATAAGTCTTCGAACACTCAGGTTCAGAATTTGGAAGTCCAACAGTCAGCAAATACAAGCTGCATCTTCTAACTTAGCTTTTGGTAGAAAAAGACAGTAATATTTTGGTTCCCAGATGCATATTCTTATCTTATTTTTCAACTGGCTTAGAACTCAGCAAAAGAAGAAGGTGCTCACATGGTAGTAATATTCTCCAGGGATTAGGGGGGTTGGGGTGATAAACTCACAACTAATGGATGCGATGAGCATTGTAGAGGGGAAAGGCATGCCTCTAATCCTCACTTGGGTGAGGCAAAGACATAAAATGTAACTAAAATGTTTGTACCCTCATAATATCCTGAAATAAAAAAAATTAAAAATAAAAAAATATAAATATCTCTCTCCAGCAAAAAAAAAAAAAGAAGGTGACTATTTATTGGGTTTCCTCAGAGATCTCAACAAGGCCTACTCTGTATTACATAACAACATGCAGAATGGAAAGATGATGTGCTTAGTATCATTTGGCAATATTTAGAATGAACAAATGAACAAATAAATATTATAGTAGAGATAGAATGTCATATCTTCTCAAGTACTATATTTTAACTAAAGGAAGTCTTATCAATCTTGCCTAACGGTTTCTCAGCCTTGTCATTATTAACATTTGGGACTGGATAATTCTTGTTGTGGAGGGCTGTCCTGTGCATTCTAGGTTGTTTAGCAGCATCCCTGACCTCTATTCATTAAACATGAGTAGCATTCCCGCCCAGCTGTGACAACCTAAAATGTCTCCAGATATTGCCAGATGTCCCCTGGGTGAAAAATCCATAGCTGATAACCACTGCCTTAATTTGATGTGTCAGCACAGAAAAGCAAAGGTATGTGACTACCTGTTGAAAAGACAAGCACAGAATCACAGACTATGAATAGCCAGAGAAGTCTTTAGAGGTCAGCTAGTGTAACCCTTTACATTTTCAGATGAGAAACCACATTTATGGAAATATTAACATTTTTATCATTTATTGAAGAACCTCTTACTTTTAAAATCAGCAACCCTGTGAATAAAATGCAAATAGAAGCATAACCTAGGAATTTACTAGTTATTAATTTCTACTGAAAACATTACTCAGTATTATTTCTGGAGCTGTGCCATATCACTTTCAAATGTGTGAAATATATTTTCTCTAATTCGGTTCTTAGAATTTTTCAGACCTGTGAGAAATCTTTAGAAGCCATACCCCACTACTTAGGGTAAAAACCATGGTTCTCACTGTATGTGTATCTCAACACACACACACACAAAGACACAGAATGGCCACTGACATGGCAGAATTGAAGGAACTAAAATACAGTAAAATTCAAAAGTACAGAATCTATTGTGTATTATTTAGCAAAGAAACAAGTAGTTATTAAGTTAGACATTCCTTCCACAGTAACCTTTCTCAAGAAGACTGTTCTAAAGCACAAATCTGTTTATGTCTTTCCAAGCTTGGCTTCAAATCCTTCAGTGGTTTATATCTTTCACCTTCAAGATAACCAGATTTCCTAGGATGGGATGCAAGGCCTTCCATGACCTTGCTCCTGCCCCTCTCTCCAGCTTCCTGTCTTTTTCTTCACACATGTCCTACATTCTAGCCAGACTGAACTCCTTGAAGATCTCTAAAGACACCCAAGAACCTATGTTTTATAAAAACAGTAAAAGTGACATCAATACAACTTTATGTAATCTTTGTTTATGGACCCATCCTTCAGTTGTCAGGTCTAATGTTACTTTCTCAGAAAACAATGTCTCAACCCCAACTTCATTACACATTCTCCCTGCATCTTGGACTTCTTCACTCCATTTATCACAACTATAATTTTTACAATTATTGGTGTGATTATTGTATTAATCTCTTTCTTCATATAGACTGTAAATTCTGAGAAGGCAAGAAGTGTATCTTGTTTTACTCTCCAGTATGTCCCTAATGTAAGTACTACATTGTATATGCTGGGCATATAGTAGATGCTCAGTAAGTATTTATCAACTTCCACTGTAATTATCAAAATTATAGTTCTTTACAATTTTAATCTCTTTCTCCAGATAGGCTGTAAACTCCAAGAGGGCAGGAAGTATGTCTGGTTTTACTCCCCAATATGTCCCCTATATAGGTACTACTTTGTATATGCTTGGCATACAATAGATACGCAATATATGTTCATCAAATACATGAACAAATGAATATTCTTTCATATCTTCAAGTTTTACCACAGATCAGGAATGACCCTCCCTTCCTTCTTTATCTAGCCAATTCCTGTTTCCCTTTAAGACTAAGCTCAGACATCCTTCATTTTAGAATTCTTCCTGATGTCCCAAGTCCAAGTTAGATTCTCTACTTCTGTGCTCAAATACCATCCTGGATATATTTTTATATAGCACATACACTTAACTGCAGTTTTTTATTTACTTGTCTGTCTCTCCCACTAGACTATGGGATCCTTAAGGACAAGGTGCTGTCTTTCATCTCTATATTCTCTGTAGGGAGGGTACCTAACACAGAGGGTACTCAGTAAATGCCTGAATACATATAGATATGCATATACTACATTTTATTACATAGGTTCACGCCTGTCTTCAAAAACTTTTATTGAGTGAAAATATTATAAGATACAATAAAGCCTGAAATAAAATCCCAACACTGAAATTACATTAAAATTTTTCAGAAAGTATAGTGACCTAACAAAATTACCTTAAAAAATTTTTTACTGCTATTCTCCTTGTTATGCTTCAAGGATAATAAAATTTAAAATCAGTATCAGAATACTAAATAAAAATTTTAAAACAATTTAAAATCACATATTAGTTCTAGGGAAATAGACAAATTGAATATCATACTGTATGCAAGTTGAGACATTTTAAAATAATGATATTATCTCAAGAACACTCTACTAGGTTATTATAGAACTGAAAGGATACTTAAACTTAAGAACTCCTCTGCAAATGACTTTATCCCTTTATAGACAATGATAATGACTTCTATAAAATTCTCCTAGGTTCCTACACTAAAAGAGAGGAGTTGGTTGCTAAAGCAACTTCATTTTTCTTGATACATGATATATCCCTCCAGACTTTTGAAACATTAAATGTTCTTTCAATGATTCTTTAATGGACATAATTAAAGCAATATATGGATGGAGGCTTATGTTATTTGGCTGCTTCTATCACTGCTCATAAATGACTACATATTTGCCCTACGTTTTATTATTATGAGATAGTCTCTTCTAAACCAAGAATATACACAGTTTTTGAGAAACAAATAAAAAGTTAATGACCAACAAAGGGTACAAACTTAAAGTTATAAAATGAATAAGTTTATACTGATAAAATGAGTAAATACTCATTCTATGCTCATAAAATGACATAAAGTACACCATGGTGACTACAGTTAAAAATAATTAATGTTATATACAGTACTTGAAATTTGTGCTAAGAGAGTGATTCTTAAGTATTCTCATCACATAGACATAAAAGATAACTAAGTGAGACGATGGACATGTTAGTAAGCTTGATTGTGGTACACATTTCACAATGTATATGTATATTAAAACATCACATCATACACCTTGAATATGTACAATTTTTGTCAATAAAGCTGACAGAAAGGTTAAAGACCAAGAGACTACCTTTTTGTCAACCTTACAATTTTATTTAAAATGCAATAAAATGGAAATTCAATGGGAGGGAGGGGAAGACAGGTTAAGGACTAAAAGATGAGTAATTACAAAAGACTCAGTTTTATTTGAATAAATAACCAATTGCCAGATCACTCTGTTTTATTTAACATCAACAAAAATTGTATTATACTTATGTAGAAAGTTTTTTTAAGTTTCTTTCCTGTATGTGATCTGATTCATGAGATAAAAATATTCCTTAATAAGTTCCCTTCTACTAGTTACTACTTACATAAACAGCCCATGATCATAATTCTTATCCCTAATCCAGGATAAAACCTCAGAGGCCAATATCCAATTCAATTATTGTGTCATGGGCCTCTAGACTTTAATTTCCGATCTCTAAATTCCCTCTGGTGCCTGGAGATTTGCTTTTCCTGCCTTCAAAATGGCTTTATATGAAAAAAATTTTTGCTGTTGCTACATTTAATCCAAAACGTATCTGGGTTTCCAGAAGACATTCCTTTGTCTTGTCACTGCATTATCTCACCTGGAAATTCTTTATTAAGTTACTCTCTAATACGGCAAATTTAACATTATAAGTCTTTACTATTGTCCCTTAAAAATAAAAATCTTAATTACTTTCCTAGCACTTTTATTTGGAAATTAAGTATGGTTTAAGGAGATGCATCTTGGTGCCAATTTGATAAGGAATAGACTTGTGGACTTAATTTTAGGTATCAACTTGACTGAGTTAAGGAACACCTAGAAACCTGGTAAAGCATATGTCTCTGATGGTGTTTCCAGAGGTCAGTGTGTGAGTGGAGCAGGTAGAAAAGGTCTGCCCTTCATCAGCCAGAGGCCATGAGAGAACAAATACAAAAGGCAAACTGGTCTCTCTCTGAGAGCTAGGATAGACTTTCTGTTTCTTGGACATCAGAAATTTAACTCAACAAAAGTGCATTATCGCAACGTTGCTTTTGTGTGTAAGCATTATGCATGTATGTAAAAACACTGAAACTTCCTTAGTAACTGAAGAGATGTCTTTTTTGTACATGTGCATTTTTGAAAGATAAGATTTCTCAAGATCTTGGCTCTTTGAGGGACTACATATATTGCGGTGACCCATCAGAGGTTTTTTATCGATTTTGTCAAAAAACTTAGGTTGTACATCATAGCATTTCAGATGACTGCAGTTATAAAGTTGGATGCACACAATTACCAACCATGATGACGTGCATTTATACATTTAACATTTTGATCTATTTCTTTCTTTTTCTTTTGTTAGAGATGAGGTTCACAATATTGTCCAGGCTGGACTCAAACTCCAGGCATGCACTACCATGTCTAGCTCTATGATCTATTTCTTTATGAATATAGTTTATCTACTCATAACTGTTACACCTGTGTGAGTATTGTTAGTGTATCTGAGTGTTTGTGCTTGCAAAAATATGTATACTATTATTGCCTATTTTATTGTGTAAAGTGGCCTTTGAAGTGTTCTGTCATGTTTTCATGTTTCTCAAATAAATCCCTTTTCAAAAATGTAAATTAATGTCTTTAAAAGAATTTTTAAATTATTTTTTTCAGAATTATATATACAGGCTTTTGATCTTTCAAGATTTCAACAATTGGGATTACAGTGTTCAGAACTGTGTCTTTCAGGATTAAGATTGGGTCCTTATTCAACCAACCACAAATCAAAAATGTTTGGGGGGAAAAATGGATAGTTGCATCTGTACTGAATATGTACAGAGTTTTTTCTTGTCATTATTCTCTAAATAATACAATTATTTACATTGTATTAGTTATTATAAATAATCTAAAGATGATTTAACATATACAGGAGGATGTGTATAGATTATACGCAAATACCACACTCTTTTAACATAAGGAACTTGAGCAACCACAGATTTTGGTATCCACAAGGGTCCTGAAACCAATCCCTCAGAATACCAAGGGACGACAAAGCATGAAGAAAAATCAAATCTCTCCAAACTTATCTACAAATTCAATGCAAATCCAATCCAAATCCCAGAAGTGTTTTGTTTTGCCAATCAAGAAGCTGATTCTAACATGTATACAGAAAGGCAAAGTGAAAACAATTTGGACAAATAATAATAAAGGTGGAGGACTCACTACTTGATTTCAAGACTGACAGTAAAATTATAGTAATTAAGACAGTATGGTACTGGTGAAAGGACAGACACATAGACACATAGATCAAAGGAACAGAACAGAGGGCCTTAGCACATTAGAGTCAACAGATTTTCAATAAAGGTGCCAAGGCAATTTAATCAAGAGTCTTTTCAACAAATGATGCTGAAACATCTGAATATCAATATATAAAAAAATTGAATCTCAACAAATACCTGACCATATACAAGAAAAATAAAACTTATTTTGTAACTTACAAAAATTAACCTGAAACAAAGGAGTCAGAGAAACTTATACTATAACATTTCTAGAAGAACACATAGAAGGAAATCTTTGTGACCTTGGGTTAGGAAAAGAATTCTTAAATAGAACACAAAAGACACAAATCATAAAGAAAAAAATGTTAAATTGGGCATCAACAAAATTTAAAACTCCTCTCTATATACTGTAAAATCCACAGACTGGGAGAAAAAATTTGCAAACATGTGACAAAGGTCTGATATCCAGAATATATTAAGAATTCTCACCACTCAATGGTAAAAAACATTAACAAAAGCAACCAATTAAACAAATAAGTGAGCAAACAATTTGAACAAATATTTCACCAAAGAAGATTATACAGATCGCAATTAAGTACATGAAAAGATGCTCAACATCATTAGTCATTAGAGAAATCACATTAAAACCACAATGAAATACTATCACACACATATTTAAATGGATAATTTTTTTAAAAAAAGCTGACAACACCACGTGCTGACAAGGATGTGAAGCAAAAGGCACATTCATTCATTGCTGGTGGGAATGCAGAATAGAGCCATCACTTTGGAAAACAGTTTGGCGGTTTTTCAGAAAACGAAACATATATTTGTATGACCCAGAAATCCTATTCCTAGGTATTTACTGAAGAGAAATGAAGATATATCCCCACAAAAATATGCATGCAAATATTTACAGCAGCTTTATTCTTTATAGGCAAAAACTAGAAACAACCCAAATGTCCATCGACTGATGAAAGTATAAACAAATTGCAGTACAACCCTACAAAAGTACATGCTAAACTGCAAAAGAAAAGAATGAACTACTAATATAATCAACAGCATGAATTAATCTCAAGACCCTTATGTCAAGTGGACAAAGCTATGTATTATAGGATTCCATTAATATAACATTCTGGAATATTATAAAAAGTATAGTAAAAAGGTCGCATATGGTATGATTCCATTTATAAAACATTCTGAAAAACCAAAACTACAGGGCAAAAAAACAGATTAGTGGTTGCTAGGGCTGAAGGTGATGATAGAGGATTGACTACAAATTGGCTTCAGGGAAATTGTTTGGATGATAGAAATATTCTACACTTTGATGATGTGGCTACATAATTATACATGTTTGTTAAAATGCATAGAACTGTACAAACTAAAAATGTGTAAACTTCACCATATGTAGGTTATACTTAATAAACCTATTTTAAAAAGAAGAAAACAAGGATCATTGTTAAATACAGTAGGGCGTCAATGAAAAAAACGAAGGAAAAATGATAAATATCTTACAATTCTATAATGTTCAACTTTTCTAAGAAATTTCTTATATATTATTTCATTTTAAGTGTGCTCTTTAACTTAATTAATTTCTTGAATTTAAAAGGTACCAAATGATATAATATAGTGGTCTAAGTACAGGCTTCCCGTGTCTTTGCATAGCTAACAATTTATGACAGCTGAAAGCTCTAGGTCCCTTTCCTAGGTAAAACAACCTAGAGAACTTGTCCCATGTTGATAAAAAAGGATATGTGAGTCACAGACTGAAGGAATGAATTGTCTCTTCTGACAAATGAAATTCAGGGATATGTGACAAAATAGCTATAGAACAGGGTCATTACTTTTGGAGCAAAGAGTCCCAAATAACTTCCCTGGGTGCCTCCAGGCCATACAGCCAAGAAGAAATACCAGAGAAATAATGTAGAAAACAGAAAGTTACACTGCATATTGAGGAAGCTCAAAATGGACTTTCACATTGTTTTAGTTCATCTTAAACAACCTGAGAAATAGATATTATTTTCTTTTATATTAAGGACATGTTTCTTTGCCTTAAGTAGAACATTCAAGGGAAAAGGCAGGACTAACTACATCATTTCTGGGTCTTAGTTGCAAAATGAAAATGCACACCCCTTGTTCAAAACTGACGGAGCACAGGGCCTCTCGAAGTGTGGAACCTGTCCAACTGCACAGCTGTATGGCCACAAAACCAGTCCCAGAGAGAAGGTACAGTCCACTGACAAATTTTAAACGTACAAGAGATTGTTTGTCTATTCCCTTACTGCACTGATAATCATATGATAAAAATATTATTTAAAATCTTCACATTCAAATCTCCAGAGGATATTCTATAGCTTTTTAAAAATTCACTTTGCTGTTTCAGGAAAATTCTCTAGGTATCTTTTTTCTATCTTTCCTATTGAAATTCCCCAATTCCCTTATCTCATATCCAAGAATATAAGAAAATATCTTTCCATTGCCACCTATAAGAAGTTCCTTTTATATGCCCAAATATTATGGGATGTCCATCTAGAACCACAGGATGAAAAAGTAAAAGTAAAAAAAAAAAACTAATTCATTCTGACATTAGAAATAAGCTAACTCATCTGGGAAGAAATTAATCAGTTTAAAGGGTGGTCCTAAAAATGAGATAAATAAGAAGATGCTACTGAATAACTGTGTTGTAACACTGTAAACATTTTATAATTTTATCTCAATTTTTAAGGAAAAGTCTAATTAGTCTCTAACTCCCTAAGAAAATATATGATATAGATTAAAGGAACTAAGATCTAGAAATTATTTCTTAACATAAAAAAGCTACTTGTTTTTTTAATACCCAAGTAAGCCAACTCCCTCAAAAAGGAAAAGTTCATATAATCAACATGTGAAGAACATGCAGAGTAATCCACACAGGCATTAAAAGATTGAGAGATTGAGAAACAACTTTTATGAATTAAGGTTACAGGATGATTTGGCCTGGAAGATTTTGCCATCAAGGTTAGCTTCAATTTTTTATTAGTATGGTATCACTAAAACACAAACATAAAACTAAGTATAAACTTATGCTTATAGCTCTTATATAACTACAAAGCAGAAACTAATTTTCAAATTAAATACACAAAAGCAATAATAACCAAACCAACATTAATGTGACAAATAATGCTGTTTTTAGACAATTAATTTCTGCTTGAAACCTGATCATGGTACTCACTGCTACAGCATAGATTTTTTTTAAGTGTGTCAGCTGTGGAGGCTATAGTGAGCACTTTTATAACAGAATAAAACCACCAGGTAAAAAATGAAAATTTCCATCAAACCAGATGTTTTGCCTCTATGATCCATAAATCTATGAAATACAGTTAATAATGTGAAATTCTTATTTCTAAAACCTAATCAGAAATTCATTTTAAATTATAATCTATTATAAATAAATTATTCACAACATTTATATCCTACATTTCCAGGATAACTACTCAACAAATACTCAACAACTATAGTAAAAACAATGTCTCTAAAAATACTTTTAAAATAAGGACATGGCCGGGTGTGGTGGTTCACACCTGTAATCCTAGCACTTTGGGAGGTTGAGGCAGGAGGATTGCTTGAATCAGGAGTTCAAGACCAGCCTGAGCAAGAGCAACACCCCTTCTCTACTAAAAATAGAAAAATTAGCTGGGCATGGTGGCGCATGCCTTCTATCCCAGCTACTTGGGAGGCTAAGGCAGGAGGATTGCTTGAGCCCAGGAGTTTGAGGTTACAGTAAGCTATGAAGATGCCACTGCACTCTAGCTGGGGCGACAGGGAGAGATCCTATCTCAAAAAAATAAAATTAAATTTAAAAATCAGGACATGAAGAAGTAGTGTAGATCCATGTGGAAAGAAATATCTTTAAGCCCAGGAATGATCTGATAATTTAATCCCTACTCTGTCCTAAAAACCTCTTAAACCAATAAACAATTTGTCAATAAATCCCTATGTTTGACAACTTCAAAATAAGGAGAAACCACTAACCTGCAGCATCTTTAAAAGCAGGATATAAAAGTGAGAATAGAATCAATTCCTATGCCATGACATCCAAACACCAAAAATGGCTCAGAAAATACATATGACTTGAAGAACCAGGAGCTAAATCTATGATTAGATTAGATGAAATAATCTAATGCTGCAGAATTTCCTCTACCCTGCTATTTTCTCCAACTTGATCTATTTCACTTCCTATTCTCCCTGGTAACAAACTACATTGTCTCACACTCAGATACAAACTATCCAACCAGAGAAGCACAGCCTTCCCTTTCCAAATCAGCTGACTGACTTATTTTGTGGGCCAGAATAGTAAATAATGTTTTGGGTTACATATTTTCATAGAGGGAAGCAGCTGTTTTTTTGCTTATCATATCTTCTCTTCAAATTTTCACCATAGTTCTTGTAGTAGAAGGTAACGTCCAAGAGTCGACAATGTCAGAAGCTGAGATCAAAAGCACAATCAAAAACTTTGCATCCTAGACCCTGGTCAATATAGACAACAGAAATTGTGGCTCCACCAATAGATAGATAGTCAAAGGGTTTCTGTTTCCATTTAAACTAAATTCGAAGTTGATCTGATCAATTTTTCTACATTTAAAAGACCTTACTAGCCTTCCAAACACTTCTTCATTGTTAGCATCCAGTCTCTCTCTAATGAATGGAGTAACACAGACAGATGTCCAGAAGCCTTTGAACTTGGGTCCTGGCCCTCCCTTCTTACTGTCACTGTCATTTTTTGTCTAGGAGTCCGGATTACCAAGACTATAATGACAGTGATACAGGAGTTGCCAATGTTGTAAGGTATACATCACGTCTAATTCTCAGAATTCTACAATATAAGCATTACTTACCTCCAGTTGACAAATTAGTAAACTAGAACTCAGAAAGGTTTCTGCATATTTTGTTTAGCAAAACCTATAATCAGTGAGTTTGAGTTTTTTATCTCCTTTTCTGAAAATGAATGGATTTGTATCCAATTAACCTTGAAGGCCACTAAATCCAGAAAAACACAACTTTGTTTTATGACAGTGTTGATGATTTCTTCAGTGTTTCCATTTTATGTAAAACACATAAATAGATGCCTGGTTAAAGTGGGATGGAGGACCCAGAACAGGTCACTTTCCTATGAATTTCCCAGACACTTCCATCCAACCTTACCTTAACGCACAATCTGAAAAACTCTGAAACAGATGATCTTTACGTGCTTTCTTTTCTAAGTTCTAGACTTAGAGGTAATGTATATCATACTATGAATGTGTGGATTTAATCAAGTAATTAAAAATAATGTTATTTGAGTTTAATCATTTAACAAATACTGATTGAGTACCTACCATTCTGATAATTTTTTAAAATTCATTTATATATTTTTCTTCAAAAGAAAGTTTCTAAGCACATAAGCTTGGCCCTTAAATTATTAAATTTCTTAGAGACACAATGACTGAATATGAATAGTAAATACAGTAAAATATTTTTACACCCTTTTCAAAGTAAACTGATATCAAAATGATCACTGTACATAAATGAAAAACTTTTCAAGGAAGCTAACATATGAATCTGTGATTCTGTTTAATGTGAATCCAAAGTTAAATATAGAAATTAATTACACTTACCATAGCTTTTAAACAAAATACAAAAATAAGCATCAGTGTTATCCACAATTTCATAAGCACAATTTGAAATGCAATCAATTCTAAAACACAGCTTTACAAGCTGCTAAAAATTACTAACAATAATTCTTTGTTATTTAAATAAGGTTTGATATTACTAAATGCGGTTTATAAAATAATAAACACTTTACAGGTATATTCTCTGTCAGTGCATGTCAAATTATGTAAAATTATAATAAAGGTCTTAGCTCCTTAATTTAAGTATAATATTTAATATTATCTCAAAGCAAGCATCAAGAGTAAGGCAAAACATCAGTTTTGGTAATAGTTTTAATATACTCAATTAGTTCTTAAACAAAAAATCAATATAAATAACATGAGAGACCACCTGCTATTAGTGTCAAAAAAAAAAGACTGCTATCATTCACATATTTTTTAAAAAGTAATTAACACTGGCGATGTATATTGTTCTCAGACTAAAAACCGAGATCATAATTTTGTAACAAAATTTGACTGCAATCTATATAAAATGTTTGATTTTTTTAAAAAGCTAGTTTACCAAATTATGTATTCCCTGAATTTAATCATGAGGAAATGTCACACAAGCCCAAATTGAGGAACGTCCTACAAAATAACTAGCCCGTACTCTTTAAATGTATCAAGGTCATGAAAAACAAAGGCTGAGGAATTTTTCCAGATTAAAGATGACTAAGGAGACCTAACAACTAAATACAACATGGCACCGTGGATTTGATCCAGAGCCAGAAATAAGGCATCCGTGGCAGAGCTGGGGAAATTTGAATAGTCTGTGGACTAAATCAGCAGTCGTGTGGACTTTTTGTGCTAAGTGCCATACAGTGAATAATTTAGGGTTTGTGGACCACATAAGACGTCCATAGCACATTCCTCTGATTTTTTTCTTTTACAACCATTTAAAAGTGTGAAATCTGTTCTTAACTCACAAGTCTTACAACAGATGCAATAGGCCTGATTTTGATAATCATACCATAGAACTATAACATTAATATTTGGAGAAGTGGGGTGAAGAGTGTACATGAATTTATATTGTTCCATAACTTTTTCCTAAGTCTGAAATTATTTCAAAATGAGAAGTTAAATAAAAGTTAAATAAATAAACAGAGATAAAACACAAATCCTGATTAGATCACTCCATGTATAACAAACTAATAAATAACAACAACAACAAAAAAAACCCTGAATCTGGCCTTTTTTCCACTTCCTCAAAATCACCAATCTTCTTTCCCCCCTAAAAATCTTCATAAACCTCTCCCTCTGTACAGACTGCTCTCTCTTTCCCTTCCAATCCCTCAGGGTCTCTTATGTATTAATAGTTAGTTCCTATCTGCAATTTAGCTCTCAACTAACGGATCACTTCCTCAAACAAGTCTTCCCAATTATCACCTCACCCCTTGCCTCTATATCACACTCTAAGCAGTCTGTATCTTCCTTCTGAACAGAAATAGCAGCTGTAATTAAATACTAAATTGTGTAACCAGTTGTTTAATGTCTGTCTCACCTGCTAGAATATAAGCTCCAAGAGAGTAGGAATCATGGCTACCTTGTTCAATGCTATATTCTCATCACCTACTTCAGGGCTTTACACATAGCAAATGCTCAGTAAAATATTGGATGGATAGATGGAGTGAGCAGATCTCTTCAACACAGCTCTAGTAGGGAGAGCTAGGACAAAGCAGCAGATATTAGAGGTGCACTAAGAAACAAAACTTCTCAATATTAGAAAAAACTTGCTAATATTTATACTGTCCCAAGATGGAATCATAAATGTTCTAAGCCACTACAGAAGCTGATGGACATCTTGAAAAAAGAATGTAAAAGAGATGTGAAGTAACAGGTTAGACTCAGAAAGTTTTTAAGTTTCTCCAATTTTATATTCTTCTTAATACTATACATAAGTAGTTAGGATTCTCACGTTACACTAATTAACAAGTTAAGAGAATCATGACTATAAATTTAATAATATTTTATAAAAATAACCAGTATAAAATGTAGGTAAACATAACTAACAAGACAAATATTGTGCCATTTAACAAAATTAATATTAAGAACAAACTTAACAACTTGCCAAGGCAAAAGGGGGACGGGAAAGCATAGTGAAAGTGTAAATTGATAAAGTTACATATGATAAAAGGTAATTATTTAGACAATAACTATGATAACAATAACCTACTTAAATCTACTTACTGCCTAATTAACAAGGTACTTTACACTTGTCCTATTACCAAAATAGCTACATTCAAACAAAAGAAAATTATAACATGCTTATTCATACCATTCTGAATTAAGAGCAGATTATAGAGCAATAAGTGATACAATATCCAAAAAGTAATGCCTATATTACAATAAACAGATTAAAGCATAATTAATATTTTCACTATGGTTATATAATGAAAGCTAAACACCCACTGATATTTTGGCTTAGAGACATTCTAAAAAGTAAGCAACTAAAATAACAGCCAGCTCCTCTTCTAGCATGCCTCTTGAAATATCCTTTAATTAATCTATAATGGTATTACGTTTTTTAAAACACTCTATTTTTCCTGGTTTTGTTCCCTCCTAGGAAGTCATTACATATTTAGTCAATTATATCACAAAATTATCCTGTAATAATATTTTACTAAAGTTTGGGCTAAAAATAAATATATTGAAGTAAACTAGTTTCTCAATATAAAAAGCTATAAAAAGAATTTTTCCATATAATTTTTATTGGTATGATTCACACACCATAAAATTCATCCTTTTAAAGTACATAAATCAGTAAGTTTTAGTATATTCACAAAGTTGTACAAAAATCACTACTATCTAATTCTAGAAATTGTCATTTCCCCAAAAAGAAACCCCATACACATCAGCAGTCACTGTCTACTCTTCATTCCCTAGCCCATGGCAGCCACTAATCTACTTTCTGTCTCTATAGATTTGCCTATTCTGGACATTTCATATAAATGAAATCAGACAGTATGTAGCTTTTTGTGTCGGGCTTCTTTCATTTAACAGTGTTTTCAAGGTTCATCCATGTGGCAGCATAAATCAGTACTTCATTCCATTCCTTTTTATTGCCAAATAATAGTCCATATATGTATATATCATACTTTGTTTATCAATTAATGACCATTTGAGTTGTTTCTACTTTTTGGCTATTATGACTAATGCTGCTATGAATGTTTATGTAAAAGCTTTTTGTGGACATATGCTTTCATTTCTTTTGGGTTATCTAGGAGTGGAATTGCTAAATCATATAGTAACTATGTTTAACATTTTGAGTAACTGCCAAATGCTTTATAAAGTGGCTGTATCATTTTATATTCTGAGCAGCAGTGCATGAGGGTTCCAATTTCTCCACATCCTCACCAACGTTTTTTATTATCTTTTCGATTATCATCCTAGTATGTGTGAAGTAGTATCTCACTGTAGTTTTAAAAAATAATTCTTAAATGGTTTGACACTCTAAAAATTGTAAACAATTAAATGACTATCCACCTTAGCCAAATCAAAATAAATTTTACAGAAATTATTGTAAACTAACCTGAACATTAACCATAAAAGGTCTATGACTAGGTGACCATATCTCCAGTGTTTTCAGTGGAGGCGCTTACCACTCCACAAAAAGTAACCAAGGGATAATGTCTTGTTATAACAGAGTGTGCTTGAAGTCTGATATCTGATAAAACAGAATATTAATATATTTATTACCTTTTATTATACTGAATTCACATGTACATGTATTTACATTCCGTGTTGTTCTAAAAAATCTTTGAGGCAACTCAACAAAAAAAAGATATACGATATAGTAAGAATTTTAAAAATAGACTTGTTTCTGATCATACGGTATACCAAGCAATGTGAATAATCCATCTGCAACTGAAAAAGGCTGGAAAAGAATTTTAATATTCCTTACTACATTGATGAAAGTAAGGAATACTCAGGCAAAAACCCAAGTAAAGGCAGAAATTCAGAGAGGCAAGTACAAAAATAACCATGATGTTTACTTTGAGGATATTTGCTGGAATAAGTAATCTTTAGCTTTGGTTTCTATATCCTTTGAATACTCAGGGTTCAGGAGACAAAGTTTAACGCTTATCATAGATAGTCTAAGAGGAAACTCCCCAAAAAGTTGCTATCAGTAGAAGAGTAAATTAGAAATAAACCTACTCCTGCAGGAGTTTTATGTATCTTGAACCAAAAACATGTGAGCAGAAGGGAGAAAAATGTTATCTTATGAGCAAAAGCTATCCTTCGACAGATATCAGCCAAATTTCATCCTTCCTGGGTGGTCCAAATATGTTGAGATATTTGTTTAGTTTCAAGCAATCCTGACAAAAAGCATAAGCAAATCTTATCTGCAGGAATTCTATGAGATAACATTTCAAAAAAAATATGACCTCATACTTAAAAATCACAAAATACCCAAGATGGCAGACTAGAGGTTTTTCTAGCATGCCTCACCCATTTGGAAGAAGCAAAATAATGTATAGAGATTCACACAGTGAAATTTTATCCAAGAGGGAACACAGGTATTCAACAGAAAAGTGAAGGACACTTCATATCCTGGGGAAGACTGGTCAGGTAGCCTGGGTGCTGGTGCCCAACTGAGAAATGGAAGTAAAGAAGAGGGGGAGTGAGCGTCCCTCTGCGATCCACCATTCCAATGGAGAACTGTGCAATCTAGGCCACAGGGGAGCACCCTGACACCAACAAGTCCTGGATCTAATTAGGGAGCAGCTGGGAAACTGTGAGAAGAAACAGCACTTGGGACTGTCTCACGCAAGCTCCCAGACCTGGGCGCCAATAAAAGGAAGCCATTCCCAATCCTAGCTCCGTAGAAGGTTAACTGGGAACCTACCAGTTAGCAGGAGTCACAGACACTGTTGGAGAGTCTCAGGCCAGGGATTGGTGATCTGGTCTTAAGCAGGGAAGGGGCTACCACAGCCAAACCTAAGAGGCGAATGAAGTGTGGGCTCCAGCCATGGGCTCTGGAGTTGGGTGCCCCCACCGGAGTGAGAGGGGATTTGCCTGAGAGGTGTGGTTTTGACCCAGGCAGCAAGTTTTGATGCCTGGGGTGGTTTCAAAGGTTTCAAAGGCAAACTACTTGCCATTTGGCTAACTATTCCAACTTCTCTCTGAGTTGAGCCATGGGAGGGAGCCCTGCTGGGCAGATCTGGAGTGTGATAACAAAGTGGGTCCCACTCCCACTCGCTTGGCTGTGGAGCCAAGATCATCCCTCTTTCCCTTCGCTGGGACTTCAGCGCAACAGCAGTTCCTCTGCTCCTCACTGGAACATTTCTCCAGGGTCCTGAGAAGCGTCTCCTAACCCCCATCACAGCCAGCACTTGTGCTTACCTCAGAGGGGCCCAAGTGTGGGCTTGCCTGGCCCAGCACCACCCAGATTCACTCCCCTGCCTCAGAGGCAGAGCATAGGACCCAGACCACTGAGTGTTCCATGGCCTAACACATCACCAGAAATACCTGAGTGCTTCTCCTGGTTAACAAAGGTCAAGCATAAACCTTACTGCCACCACCACAGCTGGCTATCACCTGCAAGCACCACCTACTATCCACTGAGGTTAACCCACACAGCCCGTTACAACATCAGATGACAGAACTACATAGCACTCAAGAAAGATACAAGCTTTTTGCAACCTCTGCTACCACCATCGCCCCCATCATCCTGGCTACCCAGGAGGCAATGAGCTCACTAACTCACCTGTTACACCGCTACTACAACCAGCATTTGAGAAAGCCACCACAGAAAGGCTATTTATAAGCAAGGAAATCATACAGAGTTTTCGCCACTGAACATACGCAGAAGGAAAGCCAAATGACCCTACTCGACATACATCATAGTCACATTCTCAAGAAAAAAAGAATCCTGGGGGCACGGAAAATGGCGGATTAAGGGTGACCTCCTGGCTCTCTGCTCCCAGAGTGGGAGGTGAAGAACACGGACACCCACACACGAGTGAGGCGCTCTCCCACAGGATCAGCTTTGTGAATCTGCAGAGAAGCAGCGAGGCACAAGCAGCGCCGTGGAAAAAGTAAGGAGAACTGGAAAAACACCCGCAAATACTGGAGAGTGTGGGACAAAGGGAAGTTCAGCACAGGTCAGCCGCGCCTCGTGGCGGGCTGGCCCGGGAAGTGAGATCTGACTCACAGGAAGACGACTCTTCCTTTATCAAACCCCACTCCCACGCAGGCAGGGAAGTGCCAGAAGTCGGAGCGAAGCGGTAGCACAGACTGACAAGCGGCAGGGAGCCGAGACAGGAGCGGGTCCATTTTGAAAGCGCCGGAGCGCAGCGCTGGGTCAGCATCGGAGGGGAGGGGCTGGCCTGTGCAGGCGCTCCGCGGATCGCACCGCACGCTGCCCTAGCCCACAAGGAGAGTTTGGAGACAGCTTCTCGCCACAGGAGACCGCCAGGACTAGATCGCGGGAGGGAAACTCCATAAAAGAGGCTCTGCCCGTGGAAATCGCTGAAAGTTCGGTGGGCGCTGGGAGGGACACAGCAGAGTCCTCCCGTGGAGGACGGTGGGCACCGTGGCGGCTCTGGGAGGCGGCTCTGGGAGGTGGCAACGCCGCCAGCTCCGGACGCCCTCCCGGTGCAGCCAGCTTCAGCGCTGACTAGCAGAGGGTGGGCAGCCGCAATTCGGGGAACCCAAAGCCTGCGACCGCGGGGTCTTGTTGCCTGGGCATCAGCCTGAGACATAGCTGCTGCCGCTGCAGCAGAGCTGGTCGAGCTCCACAAGGAGAGTAGCGTGCGCAGCCACCTTTTTTTTTCTTTCTTTCCCCCCTGGAATCTGCGGACAGTCTGTCTCAACCTTGGAATCAAGCCCCGCCTCCGTTAGGGCGGAAAAGGGAGAAAGAGCAACACTTCCACCGAGTTTCCAGGTAGTCTCCGGCGGCCCTGTTCCATTCAGTGGCCGGAGCTGCCTGCAAAGGTGATGGGGAACTGAGCGTGAACTGAGGGAGACCGCATGTAGAACGGTGATCTGGGACATATAAGTTCCCCTCTGCCAGGCGACTAGACCTCCGCCCCAAGACACTACGCTAAAGGGCCAGCCTCTGCCACTAGGCAGAGTAAAGGAACTGCTTTTTTCTTTTTTTTTTAAGTTTTGTGTAGAGCTGTGATCCTAGAC
>CAUYSK010043663.1:0-34722 GCA_963575035.1 Avahi laniger | reverse complement strand
CGTGTGCTCAGTGTGCGTTCTGAGTCTGTGCTTGGTCTCAGGCGGGAGGAGGTATCGCAGCCACAGGAGGGCACTTATCGGTGGGGGACACGTCCAAGAGCCCTGGCGGATGCCTGAAATCGAGGACGGCGCCAAACCTGTATCTCCTAGGCACGAATATCTTTTTCTTTCTTCACAGTTTCACAGATGGAAGATTCATTCGTACCGTAGATCTCAGCAACCGCAGCATACGATTTTTTCTTTCCTCATTAAGTTGAGATCATTCACCTGTTTGCTTAAAAAAAGCAATTTACAGCTTCTCTTTGGCGAATCCAAATTGCCTGCATCAATCTACTTGCGCCGTGGGGGCGTTATGAAGTCGAATAAGGGCTCCTCGAACTCAGGCCCTGCGATACCACGACAGCCCGTCTGAGAACCCAGATGGCCACTACGTGATTCAGGGGTGGGCGGTGTAGACAGTGAGGATGAGCAGGGCGAAGGGAGATTCGCATCCCCGCAGCGCAGAGTGGGACGGTGCGGGATTTCACCCTGCTACTCAGAATGGTGCACAATTCAAAACTGAAGAATTGTTTATTTCTAGAATATTCTGTTTCATATTTTTGGACTGTGGCTGAGCATGGGTAAATGAAATCATGGATGAGGGGGGACTACCGCATCCATCTCAGCAATGCCGACACGCTCGGGGCAGAAGAGGGACCACTCCCCACGTCGGGACCGGAACAGTCCGGCCGCGAGCTGACCCTCCCTTTCTGGCCAGGGCAGAGGAAGTCTCACTTTTTCTCTTTGTTTCCCGTTGAGTGGGAAGGTCAACTCTGAGCATCTTCCACACACAAAATCAGCATTTCCATACTTTTGAAGCACCGGGCACTTCTGTCTTTGCAACTAAAAAAAAATCTGGGAATTCTGGAAGACACGGTTGATTTGCAGTTATGGTTTGGTTGAGCCGAGAATCATTAGCACAAGCCCTGGTTGTATCCAACACGAGGTCCAATTAATTCATCCAAGGACGGTGTACGTGGTGCCTGCCATGCGCAAAGCCGCTGAGTTAGGTGCTGAGCCGGCTTTCGCCGCGGAGGGAAGGGGACCGTCCCCGGGGGCCACCTGGGCTGCAGAGAGTGGGTGGAACTCGACCAACACGTCACATCTAAATGACTGATGTGAAGAAGATTGTGATAAACGCTACAAAAGAAATACGGACCAGGCATTTCAGTTATTCCCACCGGAGGGATGAGAAGGGGGTCCTCCCAGATTTCCTTCCAAAATGCCATCCGAAGGGGTAAAAGTAGGAAAAAAAGATATTTTAAATGAGTTGTTTTCCTAAGCATTTTCTCTGTTTCCTTTAACAGGAACTCTTTCACAAAGTAGCTTTATAGGGATAAGAGTCACAATACATACATTTACATGTAAGTAACATTAACATATAAACACAGTTGCAGACAGGCACCGAAGTGTAAAACCTAAAGGGAGTGACTTAGAAATTGAGGGCCGGACCTCAGGAATATTTTGAGGGAAAAATTAATTCATCTTTACTGTACAGAAGTTTAAGGTCATGTTAAAGCTGATGAATAGGAAATATTTTTTTATAAATTAAATATAGTGTACTCTTTAATTTAGTTGGAAATCTTGTATGCTATAATCTGCTAGTTAATCTACTAAGAAAAGGTTATAAAACCACACAGCTAAAAGGAAACATTGGTTTCGGTGAATTCTGCTAAAGCCAGATTATGTTAAGATTAAATCTCAAATGTTAGTAAAATAATACTGAGTCTATCTTTCTTCATCTGTGTGGCCTCTGTTGGTTGTTCCTTTGTTTGTTGTTGTAGTAGTAATAAATCTACTGTCATGGTAAAACCCAGATAGTTCATTGTGTTTCAGAGCATTTTGTTAAAGTCCTTCGCTATTTTTTCCCTGAAAATAAAGTTATTTTCAAGGAAGAGTGCCTTAACTGTGTCTCTAATTCTAACCATATCAACATAGTTTTTAGGTTGGTTGATTTGAATAGTGTTAGATCAATACAGTCCCAGCTCATAGGTTAATGATCACAAGATTGGTGAAGAAAATTTGATCTTTAATGAAAAATGTGTTATCACGTTTAATGGCCAAGTACGGTTTTCTGCAACAACCATTCTATGAAGCATAATCTTCTATAAGAAGATTTCTGATTTCAGCGACCTCGGGTGAAATGAGTGAGGCTCTTGCGTTAGGGACAAAAGTTCAAATGAATTCGAAATATCCACGATGTACAAAATACCAAAATTTTGAATCAGGGCCATCGTGGAAGCCAAACCACGCCGGAGTCTGAGGCGGAGAGAGAGACAGGAACACAAGCTCATCACAAATATTTTCCAAATCCACTTCGCTGCTTGTCTCAGCTGCAACGGGGAGAGTGGTTGTGGTTGGCAACCCCTCTTGACCATGTGATGATCTTAAATAGTGTCTAGTTAACCTAAGGGAAGTAAAATGATAATGAATTCTGTTTTGGTATAACCATTAAAAAACACATAAAATTACGTGTCTAGATGCTCATTCTCCCTTCTGTCCCAGGCGAGATCCTGGCATTGGGACTCAAGGTGACAAGCCGGTGCTTCGGTGGAACGATTAAAGCCAGTCTGCCAACAGAAGGAGAGAGCTCTTTCTCTCTTAAGTAACTTTTGATAATAAGACCCAGAAAAAGTATGTATTTGCCTTAAATGTTATGTTAACTAATATACAAATATTTACTAGCCTTCCTTCTAATCTTGCAGAGGGGTTTGTGTTTTCAAAGCCTCCGTCCACCGACAAAAAGCCTGCATCACCTGCTTCATATTCTCTCAAGCAATTAGAAACCTGTGGCCAATAGTTTTAAAATTGGTTTCAATCAAGGCTAAACCAAGGATATCTGTTGCCTTTTACAGGCTGCTTTCATGTTACCAATCACGATAAAGCTCAGCATTTACTCACCAAGTGTCTGTTCCGAGGATTGCCACGAGAGGGCAGCATCTCCAAACCTTTGGCCATGTACCTGTGCTAAGGTGCGTCGGATCCAGGGACACTCACAGGAAGGTCCCTCCTTGTTCAGATTGGAGGTGGACCGAATTATGCTCCTATTACCCTGTTCTTTCAAAGCCTACGGCATTAAGCTTGAACCTATCATTACACATATTATTGTAGCACTTATTTTCTTGCTTGTCAGCTGTGCATTATGGTGATAATAAATTTAAATCCAAAATAGGGGCATAACCTCAGCCCACCTCTGGCTGGTTGTGTGGTCTGTAGCTTGTGAGTTTTGTTATGAAAAATATGAAAAGGATGTGACACTTGCCCCTTTGCTGGAACACTTGGTGTTGCAGACACCGCCCTGCGTGGGCGGTGTGATCCCCTATTTTTCATGTTTGGCTCTGAGCCTGTTTTGGAGACCTTTTGGGGGACACGAGGGAAGGGAACGTGCCTCCTGTGTTGATTTGGGCATCTTCTCCCCAGAGCTCACGTGCTCCCACTTTGACTCACTGCCATCGTGGTCGAGATTTTGGATGGCACCAGGCACCCTCTGAGGTCTCCAGCGTGGCGTCCCGAACTGCAGGCTTCTCCGCGGCTGGGATTCGGGGTGCACTTTAGATCCCCACCTGGGAGAAAAGCCATCCCTCTGATGCCTCCGCTCTTTCTACTGGCAGCGTCACTGCAGAGGGGATGGGATGTTCTTTGCACTGGAGGCCAGCGCGCCGTTGCTAAATTCGTGAGTGTCCAGAGGCAGTTATGAGGCCGCAGGAGTGGCCCCCTGGTCCTAGACTGTGGCATGTCCTGGCTTCCCTGCTACGAACCACGGCAGAGATGGGGACTCTCCCAGCGGGCCGGTTCTGTGGGATTGTCCTGGGAGCTATTTCTGGAAGTCTTGGTTGATGGCCACTGTGCTTAGAAACATCCAGTTCCTTGTGTTAAATTCTCTTTCTATCCAAACAGCCATTGAACCTTGACAGTACTAGGTACTGAGCATAGATCAGCAACCTGTTTCTGTCCAGAGTCAGTTAGTAAACAATTTGGGCTCTGTGGGACTTACAATCTCTGTCCCAACAACTCAACTCTGCCATTATATCACAAAAGGCTATAATCAGCCCAGAGGGTGTCCTCCTAGACAAAGAGTAGTTTTCTACTGAAGCACAATTTTTTCTATACATGGCAATTAGACGGCTAGTATTTGATAAATTAATCCACATGAAGTGATTAGAACAGATCTGAACTCATTTTCTGTAATAAAACTGCTGAACACAGAGCTGGTCTCATGGGCACCCGGGAAGAAATGAATGAACACATGAGCAAATGAACAAATGAATGGCCACCATCCCTGACTCCCTGCCCAGAAGTTCATGTTGATTTCCGGGTGACCAGTTAGTTGTTACCAAGATGAACAAAGCCATCTCCAGAGGTTAAGGAGATTTTTGTACATTTTTGACACTGCCATGAATTCAGAGGGAGAACATGCTGAGGTCATTGGAAATAGTTTGGATTTCGTTAGACTGAAGTATTTGTACATTGCTGGTTGGTGCCTGACGTCTTTTGACCTAAACTGTCGGTGTTTGCTGATTTTTAGTGCCTGCCCTACCAAGTATGGAAATGCACAACTTAAAAGAAAGTTTCAAAGTCTATCCACTCATATTTACTGCGTATGTGGCAACATGACTCAAGATTCTATGCCTAGATCGGACTTGCTGACTGTTTTAAAACAGACTTTACTGATGTAAAATTTACAGGCAATAAATCTCACCTATTTTAGGTGTAATTCCATGAGTTTCAATTAATGTAGACACTCCAGTAACCATCATAACAGTGAAGGTGTGGAAGAACATTCCCTTTTCCCCAAAGTTCTGTGTCTATTCACCCACCCTCCACTTTAGACAGTCGCGTTCTGCGTCCTGTCATTAGAGACTAGATTTACCTTTCCAAAATTTACATACATAGAATCATGTAGTATGTTCCCTTTTCCTGGTCTGGCATCTTTTGCTCAAAATGGTGTTTTGAGCTTGTGCAAGGTGGCGTGTGTAACTTCTTTCTTTGGTTAAGCCGAGCTGAAGTAGGCAACTTCGGCACAACTTGTCTCCTGTTTACGCGGTCGCTTGGAGGTATCGCTTAACGGGCTGCACGATTTCTTTGCCGACCTGCTACAGACGGCATCGCTCGGCCGAGCTCGTGAACCCAGCAGCTATTGGGATTCCCACTCTGCATAGAGAAGCTCTCGCCTGGCTCTGAATGTCCCCATCACGAGGCTCTACTGTTCAGAAAGTGTATTCAAGGAGCAATGAATCCGGCGGTTACTCTAATGCTTTCATGTTTTACGGCGGGGCCGAACCAACCATAAAACAGATCGACAGATAGAGGGAAAACAAAATCCTACATTTTACCAGCTAACGACATTATTTCATTTCACGTCCGCATCAGGGGCTGATGAATTGTGCTGGCATTTCCGAACCTAGACGTTCTCCTCGGCCCCGGAGACGAAACAGCGCGGAGTCGATGGCAGGGCGCTCACGGCCCAGCCCATTGAATCTCCCTAAATTACCCCCCATTCGTTTTTCTTGAAGGTGGCTTATTTAACGAGGGCTGTATTTTCGGGTCTCAGGCTGCGCAATGACACCTAGAGGCCAAACCGCTCGGAGAACATCATAAAAGGGCGAGAGGGGTCGATCTGAAACCCCAGCTTCTCGGCGGGTGAGTTCAGGCTCTGGGCCACGGGCTACTAAATTAACTCACACAACAAACATTTATCCAGCGCAGACTATACCCGAGGCCCTGGGCTAAGTGCTCAGCCTGCAAAGATGTCCTGAAGGACTAAAATGGTTGCAGGAAATCCTTTTTGTTTTTGCAAAACAAGTGTGTCTTGCTCCGCCCCTGTGGTCAGCACCTAATAGGAGGTCCAAGCCATTCCTCAGATTGATCTGCGGATTCAATGGGATCGCAGAGGAAATGGAATCACAGGCAACTAAGAAAGAACGCACGGGGGGGAGAAGGGGCGGGCAGGAGAGAAACGTGGAGGGGAAGGACTGAGATGTCCAAGAAGCCACGTGACAATATTGCTCTACAACACACACAAACCCCTTTCTCGTTTCTCCCTCCAATCGCCCTTAAAACACTGCGGCCTTATTCGTGTTTCTGGAGCTGGTTTTGAGCTTTCAGAAAGCAGGTGGGTAGGGGGTTGAGGATATAATGATGCCATCAACCTGGTCTTAAGTGGAGTCCTTGAGGCGGCTTTTGAATGTTTTAAGTTGTAAATTAAAAATGAAACCCAAAAACACACACAAAACAGTTGATCCCGTGACTTCACAAGTTCGTCGTACGAATTTTATTGGTTTTATGTGCATCTGGCACATTTTCACATTATGCTTTAAGTAAACCTTTGAAGCTTTATTAATTAAATTTCATTATGCATTTCTAACAGCATGTGTTAACGGAATAGTCTCATCTTTAAAAATACTCCAGTTCGAATGAATCTTAAACATCCCAAATTATATAACCAGGTTTAAATTTCCTGGTTTCTTAAACTTTTCAGCTTAAAATCATGAGCCCCAAACCAAGCGCTCACACACGCACACATTTTCAGTTGGAATCACCAGACTGATTGAAACTCTCTACCGAATACAGAGCACGTCATGGGGCATCCCTGGGCTTCACTCTGGTCCTCTGAGCACAGAAGACCTTCCCATAGCAATACCCTGGACGGACACGGGGTGGCAGCATTGCCTCACGTCTCAGCCCCTGCTCCAGCCGCTGCATCACTGGGCAGGTGCTTGGCCACACCCGGCACTCCCCTAAGCTCCCTGGCTTTGGCCTGACCTTGAGTGTCCTTGTCTGTCAAGACACCCTCCCCTCCCTTGTCTCCTTAACATCCTCTCCCCCAACCCTGACGCGCCCCAGCCCCAAGCGGTTTATTTCAGGGTCAGAAGAGCAAAGGCAGGAGAGCTCCTGTCAGAGCCCAGGACGCGCAGACGGTGTTTATGGCCCCGTGTCCTCCCAGGCCCTGGCCTGGCCTTTCCACCGAGGGCTTCTCAGGCTGTAAATCCCGTCCCGGTCCTGTGCGCTCACCCTCGACCCAGACTGCAGGAAACATCGAATCACTCCTACTCGTTTTCGCGTAGCTTGCACTGAGCCAGTCTAAGGAGCAGAGCTGGGAGGTGCCTTGTGATGGTCGATTTTACCGTCAACCTGGTGAGGCTGCGGTGCCCGGTGGCTGGCCAAATACCGACCTGATGTGAAGGTGTTTCGAAGATGTGATTCGGTTCACAAGCAACTGACTTTCAGGGGAGGAGATCACCCTCGATAGTGTGAGTGGGTCTCAGGCAGTCAGCTGAAGGCCTTAGGAGCAAAAACGGAGGCTTCCCAGAGAAGAAGGAATTACAGAAATCCTGCCTCAGTTTCCAGCCTGCTGGCTCGCCCTACAGACGGTCAGCCCCACAAGTAAGAGTCAGTTTCTTAAAACCTTTCCGTCCATTTATCCATTTTCAATGTATCCATCCGTCCATCCGTTTATCATCTAGCGATTATCTCTACCTACCTACCGTGACCACCCACCGTGTGTGTCCCCCGCCACCCCCAGTACCCTATGGGTCCCGCCCTCTGGAGCAGCGCGACTGACGCAGGAATATGCCACATTCCCACCAGGAACCCGAGGCCCGAGGACCCTGGGCTCCCAGCCCACGGCCACACTGTTTGCTTCCCACAAAACCGTTCCCGCCTCTTGGAAGATGATTTTGAGCCAGGACGTATCATTTTAAACACACTTGCATGGAAGAGATTTTTGTAGATGTTCGGGGTTTTCAGAAGCGAATTGTGCCTGCCCTGTGGGGACTGACGGAGGGAAGTTCGCCGGTTCCACCTGTGTCCGCCCTGGGCGGAGCGGCGGCACCTGGTCGGCCGGGGAGCCCGGGCCGCAGCGACGGGGAGGCGCCTGCGTCAGGCAAGCTGCCCTCGGAGGGCAAGGTCGGCAAGAGAAGGGAAGGTAGGGACGTGACAGACAATTCCTAGACCCCTCGGCCGATTTCGCTGGGAAGGAAACGCCAGGGAGGCTGGGAAGAGGCGTTGGGGCTGTGCTCACAGTGCAAGGGGCGAGACAGGCTTTGTTAATGGGATTCATTAATGTGATTACCACCGATGTTGGGTAGATGGTAGGGTCTCTGGTTCTTCTCGGGACAAGGGTGCCCTGCTTTGGTGTGTCTGGAGCAATCGCTCCACCTGGGAAGAAGGATAAGGGTGGGCACTCGGGTTTGGTGCTGCCCCACCTTAATCCTATCCCAGCATCTGCTCCGCCTGGGGACGGAGGGGGTGCTTTGGCAATGTGGGAATGCCCAGCCCAGCCATGATAGGGTTCGGAGGGTGACCTAGAGTAAGGGTAATTATTGCACCATTAGCTTGAATCTGCATTGCGGTTCACCCCTCCACCCCCAGGTGGGCTTTCTTAGAGGGAGCTCGTGCAAGCAGATGGGATTTTGAGCACACTTGTTGATCGTTTGCTAACATCCCACACCTCCCGAGGCTAATAAAAAGGAAACAATCCGAGAAGTCAAGAGGAAGTGAGTGGGTCAGTCTGTCTCTCTCCACTCCGGGAGACAGACACATTTTGTTCTACAATAAACAGCTGCTCATGTGAAACTGCTCCTGCCTGAGGTGACTGCGTCATGTTGGCCCTGCTGGTGATTTTTCCAAGCGAGGAGTCGGAGGACCAGGATAACAGTCTGGACTTGACACTCTGGTGTGTCTGGTCACACCAAGAACCCAGGGCTGACTCCTCCCCCACCAACACCCCTGTGGTGCCAAAACCCGGATTCTGACACGATGGAGCTGAATTTCCTAGTAGTCCTGAGAAGTCCAGACATTACCTTGAGTGGGGGGTGGGGTGGGGCTGGGGTGCAGGAAGCGAGGGGGAGGCTTTAACTTTCCATTTCTCTGTTGTTTGACGCCGTTACCAGGGCTGCTTCCGTAACCCCAGCCCCGTCCTGCGCAGCTTGGAGGCGGCGCCTTCCACAGCTTGGATCAATACTTCGTTGATATGATTTAAATCCTGTAAAATAAATTATCTTATATAACAAGCAAAAAAAAAAAAAACCTCAAGTGTGTTATATTTTTAAGGAAATGATGCTGTAGGACCTTTATATAGCTTTGGGGGGGTATTGAGTAATTACATAACACTTACAGAAATGTTCTACTTTTAATGATGCTCATGAAAAAAATAGGTCCTCGATTTCTCTTGCCACTCCCCATTGATTGTCTGAGACTGTCCTTCTGCCGTGGTTCCCCGCCTTGGCCTGGACGGGCGCAGATCCACCGTGAGCTGTCTCCTGGCCTCGTCCCTCCTCCTTCCCCTTAGAAAACCGCTGGCCGGGGTCCTGAGCTGCTTCGGAGGAGGGAGATGAATATTGGTTTGCTGCCCGTTTCTGCAAAGCCCTGTTTATCTCACTCAGATGCAGGAAGTTAAATTCTGATGATGTGCTTCGTGCGCGGGCGGGTGTGGGGGACGGTCTCCACTCCACAAAAGAGAGAAAATGAAGCATTCTTACCCCGAGAAAGGGATCTGATTGGGCTGCCTTCGGGAGTCAAACGCCGCCGCTGCCAAGTTATCTAAAACCCGGTGTGCAGGAGGGAGGGGGGCCCGGGGAGGAGCTTCCCAGCCTGCGGCTCTCTGCCAGCGGGTGTCTCGGCCCCATCCATCCCGCAAAGTGATTTCACCGGCAGCGCCCGCTCTGGCCGCGGGGGGGTGGGCGCAGGGCGGGGGCTGGACGGACACCAGAGGCGAAGCTCGCGCCAGGTTCCGGAGAGGGGCTCCCCGGCACCGACGCGCGTGGGGGTGATGCCCGGGGAGGCTCCCTGCACGTGGGCACCTGGAGAGTGGGGGTTTTCGCCCCGAGGTCCATCTCTGTAGCCACAGTTTCAAATGCAGAAACCCAGTCAAACCGGGTTAGAAAAAATATGGGGGTGGATTAAATGGTGCAAAAAGGCCAGGGGTTAATGGCTTGAGGCAACCCTGCCTGTAGGCGGCCAGAATCTGCTGGACTCTCCATTCTCAGCCCAGGGCCGGCCCCTCCCCACGCCGTGGCCGCAGCCGCTGCGGCAGATGGAGATGGCACCGGCCCAGCCTGGGAACGTCTGCACCGAGTCCTGGTGGGGGCCCTGCTTCCTAAAGGAAAACCGGGGTGCTGTATTCTTACACCTAAAATGGGGATAATAGGACGGCGTATGATTTATCCAAAGCAGACACTTCCGTTAGTTGCGCTGCGGCGACAGGCCAACCCGGGTGTACGGGGAGGTCTGGCCGCCCTGGTGCCAGAGCCCGATGCGCCGATGGCTGCGCAGACGAGGACGATGGTCCCTAGAGAGGGTTCAGCAAACCGCGTGGATGAAGAAGGTGCTCAGAGACACCTTTACTGTCATGTCCTGGAACCCTCTGAACCCGGAGGGGCAGCGGTGGCTGCAGGAGGGCACTCGTGGCCTGGGCCACGGCACCGCGTGGCTGACAGCGAGTTATCTTAGATGCTTACAGCCCGGGAGCGTGCTCCGTCCCAAGGCTTCTCTAGAACAATGCGCCAGTGTCCTGTGGGCTTTCTAGTTTCCGGCTGTCTCTGCAACTGGTCCTCTGACCTGGCTGTGCAGTGATCAGCCTGGATGTCCCCAGAGAAGGTTCCCTTTGCTGCATCTTTGTTCCCCTCCAGCTGTGCGGATGGGAGGTGGGTGAACCGCCCCAGGGCTACTGCCCAGGTTTGGTGCGGATGCTCCACGGAACTCGGAGGGGACTGGGCTGTGACCGGTGGGGCCCTGCCTAGGGGTGGCCGGGGAGAGCCCACACCTGCCCTCTGGCCCCTGACCCCCTGGCCCCTGTGTTAGGGGAACTGGGCACAGGGACAAGGCAGTTTGGGCTTCCATCCGGCTGTGTGAGACACGCCAGAGCTGCAGGCGTTGTTGCCGTGATGGCTTCAGAGGGGACCAATCCTGCTGACACCCTGGGCTTGGAGTTCCAGCCTCCAGAGCTGGCAGACAGTGCCTTTCGGTTGTGTAAGCCCCGGTCTGTGGGACTTTACGAAGGCAGCCCACAGAAACAAATACACCGTCATAAAAACAATTCCTAGTTCCTCCTCCCTTGCCCCTCAGCTCCAACGCCCGCCCCAGTGGGACCTGTGGGTGCTGGATCCAGGGCAGACGCATTCTCTCCACCACCCTGACCTGAGGTGCGGTGGCTGCCGGCACTGTTGTCACCGCCGTGCGTGCAGCAGGAAGAGGAGCGGGGTGCGAAGTCCTCCCCCTGCCAACCCCCAGGCCGCCGCCTCGGCAGAGCCCCACGGGAGCGGCGGCGCAGACACCTGGGAGAGGCAGCGTGCAGGTCCTCTGCGACGTGGGCCAGCGCTCGCAAGGCTGGGAGGAAGACTGAGATCCGACAGCCGGATCACCTGCACCCTCCCTCCCACGCGTCGCTCTCCTGCGAACACGTCCCCACCCTTCGTCCTGGGGTTCGATGATTCCGAGACGGGTTCCCAGACCCCGGCGACCGGATACGTCGTCTTATCAATAGCTCTAAATCAGCCGGCGCTTCCCCTTTCTGACTCTCATCCTTTATGTTTTTCTTTTTGGTCATTTATTTATTTCCTGTAGTTTAACTCATGAAAGAAAATGTCAACGAGAACGGGCCAACCTCCGTAAGAAAAGGAAGGATGTGCAGGTCGCTGTAAAACTCACAATTTTCCTCTGATTCAGCACCGCTGCCTTTCTCATTTTATGCCAGTTATCTATCAATTTAAGTAAAGCTTTACGAGCCTTGACGTGGTAGGAAAGTACTGCCTGTGCTTTATGGGACAGAGCATCATTGACGTTCCAGTGTTTTATATGCAGAGGGGTCACGTGTATTGACGGTGGGGAGCTGCTCAGAGGGATGAGGGAGCCGATGGATGGATTGGGGTCCTGTGAGAGGCTGTGGGTGACGGGGCTGGTTTCCCAGGTGCATGGTGACACCAAGACACTGCACAGAGCTCAGCGAATCAAGCAAAATATAGAAACAGGAGAGAAATCTGACGTGGAAATGTCAGTGAGGTTCCACTAGGAAGGAGCACAGAATCCTAAGGCCCACCCCGATCTTCTGGGAACCTGATGGCAAAGAAGTGGCTGTTTAAATATCTCTGGGCACGAGTCCTCTTCTGTGTGTTTTTCTACCTGTAGATTCAAGAGAAAACCACAGAATTAAAGAACACAAAACATGGAAGACGGTTTAGAAATCACCTAGCTCAATTGCGCTCAACCTCAGCGATGCCTGAGAAGGGGTGGGGAAGGGTGCTGGAATTGGAAAGGCAGGTGCTCCATTCGTGGTGATTCTCACTCAGTACTTTTGGGCTGGTGTTCTGCAATCTGTGTCCTCTCTGTGGCATTTCGATGCATGCTACCGAATAAGAATCTTCTGTTAAGCAAAGAGGCAGAGACCAAGCGCTCGGACCCACATTTCCCTGTGGGTTTCGCCGTGGAGACACCAGACGTCCACACACATCTCTGCATTTTCTGGCCCCACGTGGGTGAGATCACATGACCAGTCCTGTCCAGTAAGATGAGGGCAGAAGCGACATAATCCATTCCGGGCTTGGCCCTTGGAAACGTTTTGCAAGTTGCCCCAAGTCCTTCTCTCAAGGCTACTGCGAACTTGGAGGCTGTCTGCTCCCTAAGGAACAGCGTGGAGTCCTGAGTCACACATTGGAGGACAGCTGTCCTCGTGAAGTTGTGACTTGCATCTGTGTCTGATGAGGGCTCAACGTTAACATTTATCGTGTTAAATCACTGAGATTTCAGGGTCATCCCTTGGAGTGTCTAGAATTACTTACACTGAGATTGGTATTACAATGAGATTGGTATCAAAGAGGTCAGTGTATATGGACAGTGAATGTCGGGTGTGTATAGAAAGAGCAGAGTTTGTGAAGTTCTCCCTTCAACCTTGTCTTAGGGTAGCTGGGCTGGGGCAATTAGAGGAGCTCTTTGTGCGAACACTGGCCCTCGGGCCCAAAACGTCATCCTGGGAACTTCCTTGTGTGGGTTTCGGTGTTGTGCCTTGGGAGGAGTCACGGGTGGCAGATCGTGGACGGATGAATGACTTTGTCAGATGTCAGACACTGTTATACGTTGGGGCTCTACGGCCAGGCAGACCTGAGTCCCTGCCTCTCTGCCTTATTTACCTTCCGTGTGAGCCTGTTTGTTTCCTCGTTTGAAAATGGGATAATAAGCACACCCACCCACACGGTTGTTATAGGGCGGAAATGAGACATACTCATACAAAGTACCCTTAGCAAGTGTTTGGGATGTTTGGTTATTGATGTTTATTGATTTTTTTTTTCTTCAATGTAACAGGGAGTTGAGAGACTGCGCAATTTACATCTCTGCTTAGGTGCAGCACGTTCGGATGGGGGCTTTTAGGATTTGGGAGCCCTGGGTTAGAGAAACTCATGCATCCATTCGTAAACGTTTACGGAGCTCTGATTATGGACCAGTAGGAGCCAAGGCTGTAGACGTTGAACAAACACGGGTCTGGCCAAAATGCGCTGCCTGTTTGCTTAGGGAAGCAAACAAGATACCAGCACTGACGACCCGAAATGACAGAGCATGCCCAAGTGTCACTAAATTCCAACAAAGACTACCTTAGTTTGTTTGTGCATGGGGGTGAGGGGGTGAGGTTACCTCTAAGGTCAGGTTTATCGATGAGTTCAGCGTAGCCTGTTTTATTGAGGGAGCCTCAGAGGAACTAAACCAGAATCGAATCTTATTTCTCTCACATGCAACTTTCTGTGCACCTGGACACCTGGTTGGTAGGTGGCATTATGACGTTGGAGACAACAGGATCCTGCCCTCTCTGCTGTCTCCGTGGGGTCGGAGGTGGCTCACCTCGCTCTGTACAGCTCAGGCAGCTGCGGAGAACAGAAAGGGAAGACATTCCCTGTCTTGGATGGAGCTTCCTGGGGGCAGACACCAAGTTAGGGATTTGAGGGGAAGAAGTTCACTGGGGGTTCTTGGGAACAGCTGAAGGTGTAGCGAAGACCCAAGCTGACCCAGATGCTTCCCAGACTGGGGAGGCGGGTTGGGCCTTTGCACTTCTGCCTCGAGCAGTCACTGGACACGGGCTGGGCGTGCAGCTGCGGGTGAGTAATTCCTGGGGAGAAACTTAGCTGTTAGCTGGCAGCAAGCAGCGAAGGGGACAAAGACGTTAGCCCCTCAGAGGAGACCTCAGCGGCACACCACACATCCAGTGTACCCCTCCTCCCTAACGACGAGACCCGGGGATTGCCACACGGCCGTCTCTAGGTACCACTGGCCGTGACTCGGCACCTGGCGATGCCCACCTGCAAAGGGCGTGAGAATAGACATTCTTGAGCGCAGTGTTTGTGTCTCCGGCTAAGCTTTAGGCTTCTGCCCTGGCAGAAGAAGTGAGGTGTACATCTTGCAAAGAGCCAGCAGTCGCTGCCCCCTGAATACCGGATGAGTTGGAGTCAGGCTGGGAGAAAGGGAAGACGCCCTGTTCTGGGCGGAGGAGCCGTCGTGTAAGGGCAGCACAGTGAAGCGAAGCCTGACGCAGGTAATCACATCTGAGCACCGAGGAGCGTGAACTGGCAGAAGACAACCAAGTGGGCACGCGTGTCCTGAGCCCACTGCAGCTTCCTGACATTTTCACCAAGTTTTGGCTCTGTCTTTGATACCTGCCCTGTGATTCTCCCGGCTCTGACTATCTGGGCAGGCTCTGCCCACCGGGCGCGGATGAAGTCTGTATTTGTAGCAGAGACACAGGCTAAGTCAGCTGGCGCGGGTTACGGATAATCAACAGCTGGGCTGGGTCTTTCGTTCCAGATTCTAGCTTTGGCGCCTACGTTTTTCAGGGGTCCCAGGCTGGTATTTTTCCATCCGTGAGATCAGTGATCACACGGAACAGCAGGAGTTCAAAGGTACAGACATCCCCACAGGAAGAATAACTTGATTTTCTACCTCAGGAATCAGCCTATGGATCCCAGGGAAAGCAGTGATAAGTCCCACTGTGTGTACGTGGACGGGGACATGTGTCTGAACTGCACACGTGTGATCCCGCAGAGCATGTATGTTCCCCACTGCAATCATCACTGTGGAACAGTTTCATTGGGTTTTGGGCGTGTTTTTCTTATTGATTTGCAGGAGATATTTATATATGGAAAACTTAGCCTTATTTCTGTATTTATGACATGTAAATTTCCCCCATTTTTTTTCATTTGCTTTTTGATGTTGCTTATATCATCAAATTTATCTGTGTAACCTAGAAAGGCCTTTTCTACTTTGAGAATACAGAACGATCCTTCCACGCGGTTTAATTTATTTGCCACACAGAGATCCAGTTATTCCAACACCATTACTAAATAATATACCTTTTAAGTTTTATTGCCTATATGGCGTATAGGAATAAAGATTTCTGCCCTTGTGAGGCACAGAAATCTTGAATCTTGAATGCCATTCAATTAAAATTATATTCTTTAAGTATGTGGGCTGATTGTGTTGAAAATTGACTAAAATCTTAAATGTTATTTTTATTTATAGCACTGATGCCATCAAAGGAGAAATTGGCAAATTAGAAAAAAATTTAAATCAAATAACTTTGAAAGTAGGGGTAGAAAACTCACATACCAGCAAGAACAAATCAGGCAATATAAACTATTTAAGCCAACGGTCCTTAGGCAATAGGGTGTGGTGAGGACTGTGGTGAATTGGACAGATCGTGTTCCCTGAAGGAGGCAAGGATCTCTCAGCGCAGCCAATTGTTGCCAAGAGGAAGAGCCCAGCATGGCTCAATATTCCAGTTTTCAAGAGAAAGGATTTTTACGGGAAATCTACCAGTTTTTAAATGTTGCAGTTATCAAAAACCGACCAAACAACCCTCCCCCCAACAAGGTGGCCACGTTCTGTGGAGGAAAAAAAAAAAAAATATATATATATATATATATATGTTCGTGATCCAAGACAGATCTTTGGGCACTTGGTTTTGGATGGTAGGGACTTAAAATGTTTATGGGGGAAAATGGTATTTATGGGAAAAGTGGGCTTCGATGTTTCCCCCTTTTGTGCTTCAGTGGTCATGGTGATGATGATGGTGATGCTGTTGATAATGGTGATGATGGTGATGTGATGATGTGATGATGGTAATGATGGTGATGATAGTGGTGATGGTGATGGTGGTGGTGGTGATGGTGATGATGATGGTGGTGATGGTGATGCTGATGATGATGGTGATGATGGTATGATGATGGTGATGATGGTGATGGTGTTGATGATGGTGATGATGGTGATGATGGTGATGATGGTGGTGGTGATGGTGGTGATGGTGATGATGGGGGTGATGATGATGGTGATGATGGTGATGATGATGGTGGTGATGGTGATGCTGATGATGATGGTGATGCTGGTGATAATGATGGTGGTGGTGATGGTGATGATGGTGAGGGAGATGTTAATGAACCTCAGCCTTTTGCTAGTGGCTGCACTGACCATCACCAGAGGCTCCCGACACCCAGCCTCCTCTCTCCGCACACTCTCCTCCGATCCTACAAGACAATGAGGATAATTCTCACCCCATAGTCCCATATATCCTATTGCCAATTTTCAAACACTTTTACATCCTCTGCCTCTGACCTAAAGACACGAAGCCTTGGTGAAATTCTCAGGGTCACAGAAATAGTAAACGTAAACAGTCATTCTAGAGCCCAATTCTCTGGAATCTCAGTCCAAGACCCTTTTGGTGACACCATGCTCCGCCCATCTCCTCCTTGCACTCACCCTCCAAAACCCTTCTCTGAATGTCTCCGTGGGTACGAGAGGGCTCTGTCCAACCCTGGGTCCCAGAAGCAAAGTCTTGCCAGGAAAGGGGTCTTTTCTGGGCTCATTGGTGGTAGCAGTCTAGAGTGTGTTGGATCTGACCCCGAGAGTAGCTGGGACCTCACCAGGAACAGCACTCTCAATAGCTTTAGGATTCAAACTCTGAACTGGGACCATCCCACATGCAGGAAGAGCCTTCCTGACATGCACATGCCAGTTTTCCTCGATGGTTTGTGAAAAAGCAGGAACTTTATACATTTCTGTGGTTACCTACACCTCCTTTAACACAGCGCTTCTCATTTTATTGTTCCTAATCAGAAGCAAATCGTTAAGGTCCAACAGAACTCCCAGACTCTGACAATCCAAATGGCAGCAGTGACAAATGGCTCTTTGCTTCCACGATGTTTCCGGTGCATCTGTCAAATGCCATCATGCCTCTATAATGTCTGGGAATATCCATCTTTCAGAGGAACAGTGCAATCATTCCAGCCTCTGAATTATGAAAAGTGACAATTTTTCTCTCGTGAATTGTCATCTTATGGCGTGACACACACAGGCACATGGCTGACTAATTTTATAAAATAAGCAAATGACACCAAAAAAAGCTGCACTGCTATTTTGTAGGCTGCGCTCCTCTGAGGCTTTCCTGTTTGTCACAGTGAGATTAACTTAAGCGACCAGGCTGGATGTGATCCCGGCTGGGAGGAGGGAGGCATCTATGTTTGGGGCAGCTTGTACCCGGCGCGCAAAGGGGCGGACGGCCAACGCCTGGAGGGCCTGAGCTGTGCACCCGCCAGCCAGGGTGTAGATCCGAGTCTTCGGAGTCACTGATCTTTCCACTCTGTGATTCCGGGAACCTTGTCTGGCTTTGCAGGATGAAAATCAATGATGGACGCTTATTGCCTGGAGACTTTCAGAGCATGAATCACTTCAAAATGAGAATTTGTGGCCACAAATGGGTGTAAAAAGGAGAATAATGTAATTATGTTTTTCCTAAATATTTTCTGCCCTCCCTGTGGAAAGGTCCACCCCTGCCCCACTGTTGCCAGACATGGGCATGTGGCTTTCTTTGTTATCAATGTAGCTAACTGCCTGTCATTGTAGTCGTGGATAAACTCACAGGGCTGATGGGAATTCTGTGAGAGCCTTCAGTGTTCCCTTCCATTGTGGTCTTTTCCATGCTTTTAATTCTTGCAATTCTGGAAGATCTGTTAAGATTGACCTTCTCCTCTTCCACTTTTTTTCTTCCCCACATTTTATTTTCATGCATATGAAATGCAGAAAGAATATTACACTGATCGCCCAACCCCCCTCCTTCCAGGCTCAACAACTGTAATATTTTTGCCTTGTTACTTCCCCCTCCCTCTCGCTCCCTCTCTCTCTGTCTCTCTCGTCTTCCTCCTCTTCTCCCTCTGTCCCTCTCTCTCTAATTTGTTGCGACGTTCAGCATGTTCATCCTCTTGAAAGTAAACTACGGATATTAGGGTACGGGAAGCCTCACCTCTTATCCGTCCACAGGTGGATTTTATCTCCTAAAAATAACGATGGGCATTTTCTACACACAACCATAATACATGATATTATCTTTAGCAGAGCAACAGTAATCTCATATCTTCTAATAGCTAGTCTGCATTTAAATTTCCCCAAATACCCCAAGAATCTTTTAAAGTGCTAAATACTGCTCTGAACACATTCCCTATCCTCTCCATTTTTAATTTTGTCATTTGAATTTACGAACTACTGGCCTGAGAAGGGAAACCCACACTGCAAAGTTCCCCCAAACCACCTAGGCTCCTTCCCTCGGGTCAAAACTCCAGACACTATTTCTGCATAGCAGATTACTGCAAAACTTAGCACCTTAATTTTTTTTTTTTAATTATGCTCATGGGTTATGTGGGTGAAGAATTTGAACACAGGACCATGGGGGTGGCTTTTCTCTGCTCTGTGATGTCTGCGGCCTCATGTGGGAGGATCCACAGCTGGGCACTGAAATGATCAGACCACCTGGTGTGGGTTCACTCTCACGTCGGCTGCACTGGGAGACTCAGCTGCCCACAGAAGTGCGTGCACCGGGCTTCCCCACAGCATGGCGGCCGTAAGTCAGTTGGGACTTGTGCTCGGGACCATGGATGCCTTGGGGCTTTGATTATCACATGGTCATGTTTTGCATCTTCCGCTATTTTGTTACCTTTTCAGAGAGGACCACTTTTCTTATTCCTCTGGTAGAATAAAGTCATCTTCCCATGAGCTCTGCCTACCTCCCATTTCATCTCCCCCTCTCGGATGCACACTGTCCCTTTCAAGTTCTGTGTTGGTAAGCCTTCCTTGACTTTTCCACCTGTACCGGATTTCATTTAACTGAGGATGAGAATCTTAGGTGTGAAGAGAGTCTACGGCACCCCAACGTGACCCTAGCTACCTAAGCAGCTGCGACTCCTCTCAGCTCCAACTCAACTACAGGGAGATGTGTTAGTGTAAACATCCAGTAGACAATCCAAATTGATTCATGGATTCAGCCTTCTCTGCTCTCCCCCACCATCTTGTAGAAGGCTATAACCTGGCATGAAACTTCCTGCCATCATCAAAGTCAGTTTGGTATTGGCAGTCAGTGAGTTTTCCTATGGGCAGAATTCTTAAGGGGTTTTAAGACCTTGGAAGTAAAGGCATTAACAAACTATACAACTACTGTTTGGGGGAGTGCATCGCCCGCTGGTGATTAATAAAGAATTTCTATGCATTACTTTTCTAAAGAGTTAGTGTTCTGGAATAGACAGCACAGACATGATTAAAGACGTAGCATCACGTTCGCTAACAACCCCCAGAAAAAGCTGCTGTTCTTCCTGTCCATAATTGAGAGTGTAGTTAACGTCCGTGCACCATTTGTCTCACGATATTTCAGCTCGTTGACTTTACGGAGTGCCCTAGTTAAGTTGCACGTGCTGTAGGCTTTCTGGAAAAAAAATTCCACTGTGGTTGCATACATGGAGGGAAAGTTTGTGAAGTACAGGTTGAAAGTCCCTTATCCAAAATGCTTGGGACCAGAAGTGTTTGAGATTTCAGATCTTCAGATTAGGGAAACTCAACCTGTCCCTGGTTTGGGTTTGTCTAAATAAGTGATACTTCAAAGTGACTCTGCCAAAAGTAGTCCAGAAAACTATAAAGGGATATGCATTATTTTTATTTTTATGTGGCTGTACAATTGATCATCTGGGAACATTCAGAAAATTTGGGGCTTGGGTGGTAGAAGTGAAATAATTATTTCACGAGTTCTTGCAAAATAAAGAGAACACACCAGACAAATTAGCCATCCTGCCTTATAGTTGATGTTGAACTTAGAGCCAATCGCTTATTTTCCTTTGAAAATCCTGGCGTTTTGCCGTATCCCACGAAGTGTGGGGGCTGGTGGGAAGTGGAGGTTTCTGTGCCAGCCTGCTCTGGCCACGCAGAGCTCACTGGGCAGCCCCATGTTTTGGTTTCTGGAGCAGTTGAGCGTCAAGCGCCTTTGCCACCGCAGACCTGCCTGCAGTTGGCCGCGTGCTGCTTTGACTCCGCCCCCGAAGCCGTCCTTGCTGTGTGAGGTGTGGCGTGTGGTGCCCGGACACTTTCTTTCCCAAATACCCACAGCCTTTTTTAAACAGATCCCTACGCAGTGGCTCCTCACCCCTGGGCTATTATGGGCTGGAAAAGCAAGGGAGCGTTTGGATTCAAATTACCAAGACAGGAACGTCTCACCTACATCACACGCACCCATAAAGACACGTTTCTGCAATTTTCACGCTATTCAGAGAGAGAGAGAAAGCGATGCTTGTGTTTTGTTCTCTTCGTGGCACGTTTCTCCCCACCCTCCCATTGTGGCTCCCGCCGTTTCATTTCTTAAATTGGCTGAGCTGGAAGGAGTTCGCAGGGGCTGCGTTTGGCCGCAGAGAACCGTTTTGCATCACAAAAGCAGAGTCTCTCCACCCAGCAAAATGACCACGTAGAAGAAACGTCTCCGTTTGCAAAAAATTGCCGGGAGGGTTGGAGCTCTTGGCTGGGATGGAACAGAGCTGTTTGTGGCCATCGAGAGTCCACGACCCTGTCGCACCCTGGGCAGCTGCCCACGCTCAGAACCACTGTGTAGCTCAGCAGGCGTTTTCCTTGGCATCTGGGATTCTTTCTAATTAGCCACACCGTGTCCCGGCCTGACCCCAATTTCAGCTCACCTGAGAAGATGAATAGATTCCCTCCCCTCAGCTGATGGCTGGACCGACCTTTGCGCCCATGATGGAACATGCCAGAAGCAGAGGCCAAGGAACCGCACACGGCCAGCCGGGCACAGGAATCCAGATATACAATGGAGCAGGGACAAAACCTGTCTTCTCCAGGCCTGGTGAAATCAATGTAAATCCAGGAACAAAGCCGTGCGTTTTGCTTATCAAGGGATTAACTCAAGCGGGGAAGAGGAGCGGTGAGAGTGTCCAGCCCAACAGAGCCCAGCGCCTGCCAAACTGACTTCCTTGGATTTCCGTGGAGTTAAAACCGGCGTGTGATTATTCTCTGCACCGAGCCCTAACAGAGCTGTCGCCAGCTGTGTGGGAAGAGCTACAGCAACAAGAATCTTTGTTCCACGGGCTCTGAGGTGAGAGCCTTGTCAAAGAAGAGTTCATGATTTATGGAAACAGTAGGAGAGGGGTAATGCAAGAATGGTCATCCACATGGTTTACAGTTTGTTAATCTTGGTGTTCATTCAGGACGTTCACTTAAGAAATTCAGCCTCATGTACTTGTCTAGGTGTCCGGGATTCGGCAGTGAACCGGACTGCCTTCTCCTGCAGGCCGTGCCCACCGGGACACGTGGGCTACCAGTCGGTCCTGTTCCTAGAGGGGAAACTGAGGCTGGAAGGCAGAAACCAACAGATGTGCATTATTGTGACTTTCTCTTCCACTGGGCCTGTTTCTCCCTGCTTTTCTGTACCTTCAACTGCAGCCTCAACCCTGACCTTGTTTCTACAACACCTTTAACCCGTGGGGTATTTTGAGCATTGGAAGGGAGCAGATATTTCTTCTGATAGAAAGACAGCAGCAACGACAAACCAGATTGCTTACGACAAACGATTGCTTACGACCTGCCACCAGAACACTCTCCTCCCCAGGGAAGAAGGCAGTCCTGTCTTTACGATGTTTCTTTTCTCTCCCTGCCTTTCCTCACCACTACCGTCGACAGCATGAAAGTCTTTGACTCACACTCAGTGGCTGCCCTTCCAGCTGGTAGAGCTCTCGGACATTTTCATCTCTCACCCACAACCGACCTGTGGCGGGCACTCACTCAACGACAGACGCTCACGTTTGCATGTCTCCTGGGTTGTGTGGACAACTATTTTTGCCTACCAGCATCCATCCATTTGTCTGGATAGTAGCACTCCAATTTCTTTTTTTGAAGAGCGAGTTTTTCCGTATTGCATGTGGTCTTGCGTGGGGACTGTTGGTCAGAGATTCCAGGACTTCCTCACTCAAAGGGAGCCTCTGATCCATTCTGGTCTCATCGACTCTCTCTTCCTGCACTTTGCATCTTCAGCAGAGTGATACAAGAATAGAAAACAGCCCGACTGACTCACTGCACTGGTGACCTCCAGACGGGATGGCTGTTAGCTGATGCTATACAGCTCCTTCAATTTCCTTAGTTCTTGTCCTTCATGAAACTGTGTTCTCAAGCTTTTTAACTCTTCAGCTACTTTATCACCTTATATAATATATTCTCTTCTCACTTAAGTTAACCCAAATCACTTTCTTCAGTTTACCACTGAAGGATGGATACAATTAGATTTCCTAGGGGAATGTTGTATCTTTCAGTCCTGGGTATGGGTCCCAAGCAGGGAATTGCTTTAAAATTTGGCAACAGACAGACCCATGCATCTGGTCAACCAATTGTGGTACCACGAATGAATAAATGAGTATTAGGAATGATTACATCTGCCCCCGGAGCTGGCTAGATTCCCATATGTGCTAGGATGCTGACACAGTGTTGAGACTCCAGGGCATCCTCTGGTTTCTGTCTTTAAATCTGGCTTTCACAGAGTCTTGTTAATCTTGGAGACACTCAAGGGAAAGACACATTTGGATGGTGGCTACGAAGCTTTGCCTCATTCGCCATAGTCACCTGACCTCTCACCAACCGACTACCACTTCTTCAAGCATCTCGATGATGTTCTGCAGGGAAAACACTTCCACAACCAGCAGGATGCAGAAAATGCTTTTCAAGAGTTCATGGAATCCTGAAGCACGGATTTTTATGCTACAGGAATAAACAAATTTATTTGTCATTGGCAAAAATGTGTTGATTGTCATGGTCCCTATTTTGATTAACAAAGACGTGTTTGAGCCTAGTTATAATGATTTAAAATTCAGTCTGAAACCACAATTACTTTTACACCAATCCAATAGAACCAGTTGGTTGATGGTGATGTTGAGTTCTATATCTTTCCTGGTTTCTAGTCTAGTTTTTCAATCAGTTGTTGAGAGAGAGTGTTGAGGTCTATTGTTTTATCTACTTCTCCTTTTGGCTCTATTGATTTTTGTTTCACCTGTATTGAGCTGTATTGTTTGGTGTGCACACATTTAGGATTAATATATCTTCTTGGTGAATTGACAATTTTATCATCATATAATGTCCCTCTCTGTCCCTTGTAAATTGTAAATTTCTTTTCCCCAAAGTCTACTTTATGTGATATTAATATAACCACACCCACTTTCATTTGATTAGTTTTCTTTAGCATATCATTTTTCATCCTTTATTTTCAACTTATCTATGTAGTTGAAACAAGTTTCTTGTGGACAGCATATAATTGGGTCATTAAAAATATCCATTCTGCCAATCTATCTTTTAATTGGTGTATTTAATATTGAATGTAATTATTGATATTTAGGTTTTAAGTCTGTCATTTTATTTTTTTGTTTTCTGCTTTTTTTCTCTTTCTCTTTTTTTAACTGATTCATACAGATTACTTGAATAATTTTTATAATTTTGTTTTGATTTAATTACAGTTTTTTTTGGGTGCATTGCTCTATATAGATATTTTAGCAGTTGATTCAAGTATTTCCTTTTATATGCATAACTTATCACAGTCTACTGGTCTTACCAGTTCAAGTAAACCTTACCTTCCTTCATGTTCTACGTGTCCTTTCTCCTCCCCCATTTATATATAATTATCTTAAATATTTCTTCTACACACAGAGAGAACCACTTCACTGTTATAATTTTGGTCTAGTTATCAAGATACTTTAGAAAACTCAGGAGAAGTAAAGCCTATTGTACTTACCATTTTTTTATTTCCATCATTCTTTTTCTTCCTGTTGTTTTGAGATTCCTTCTTTTATCCTTTCCTTTCTAGTTAGAGAGACTTCATTAGTCATTCTTTAGGATACCTCTGCTGGTAACAGAAATTCTCCTAGTTTTGCATCCCTGTGCATGTCTCATTTTTCTTCATTTCTGAATATATTTTTAATGGAATTCTGAGTTGACAGTCCTTTCCTTTCAGTTCTGGAGAAAGATTTTGCTACTTCTTTTTGCCCTCAGTGGTTTTTGGTGAGAAATCTGCTCTCATTCAAGTAGTTTTCTTCCTGTAAGTAAGATGTTGTCTCTCACAGCTTTTTAGATTTTTTTTCTTTGTCTTTTGTTTTCAGAAGTTTGACTATGATGCATCTCGTGGTGGAATTCTTTAGATGTTCCTGTTTGGGGTTAACTCAGTCTTGAATGTGTAGGTTAATGTTTCTTTTTCATTTTGCCTTATTTGGGGGATTTTCAGCCATTATTTCTTAAAGTGGTTTTTCACCCTCACCATTTTTCTTCTCTCTTCTGGAACTCCAAAGACATAAATGTTAAATCTCTGGATGTAGTCCCAACATACCCCTGGGGCTCACTTTTTGACTTTTTTTAAAAGTCTATTTTCTTTCTGTTCAGATTGATCAATTTGCTATTCTGTCTTACAGCTAATTAATTGATTCTTTCCTGTCACCTCCATTTTGCTATTGAGTCATTTATTGAGCTTTTTATTTTGGTTATTGTATTTTTCAGTTCTAAAATTTCTATTTAGTTCTTTTTCATATCTTTTACTTATTTGCAGATGTTTTCTATTTCTTTATTGAGGTTTCTATTTTTCATTTGTCTCGTGTGCTTTTTATTATTTATTGAAGTAATTTTAGGATGTATGTTTTAAAGTTCTTGCCAGATAATTTTAATATGTGTGTCATCTACAAGTTGGTATCTATTGATTACTTTTTTTCTCATGCAAGTTGATATTTTCCTGGTTCTTAGTGTGGTAAAGGATTTTTAAGATTGAAACCTTCTAACTTTAGGCACTGTGCTACAGGACTCTGGATATTATTTAAATTTGTTTCAGCAAGATTTCTGTATGTCCCTCCAGTTTGGGGAGCAGAGAGTAGTGCTATCTTATTACCACCCCGATTCCTCAGTTAGTCTCCTTTGACACCTGGTGAGAGGGGCTCCTGTTGCTGCTGGGTGGGGGTCGGGGTTCATGCTCTCTACGAGAAGGGCTGGTGTGGCTCATTACTGTTCCTCATATGTCCTCACTGGCAGCGTAGGGAGGTCAGCTTTATCACCCCCGAGCAGTGGTGAAAGTCCAGGCTCCACCTTGGCTGAGAGTGGCGTCAAGGTTTCTTGTGTGCTGTGCGGCTAGAGCAGCATACAATTGTCTAATACTTGTCAGTCTTGTTAGGCTGAACCTTTCTGGTCTTTGGGCTAAAGAGAGTAGGCTTTTCTTGGGGCCTATTTTGTCTGTGCCCATGGGTGTTTCTGAGTGATTAGCTTCTCTAGTAATCTGGGCTATCTCAATCTGGGATATGTGAAGAAGCAATAAAACCCACACATTTCACCATCCTATTGTTCCTTGGGTCTTGAGGTCCCCAGCCTGTCTGCCTTCTTCATTCCCCTTTCAGAGTCTTCCATGTTTGCTTTATGTATTAATATAAAGTCCATGGCTGTTAGTGCTACTTAGCAGGAGGAGTAGGGAAAGTCACATCTGCTCCATCTTCTCAGATGTGGGGTCCAGAATTCTAACATTCAGAAAATACTAGGTGGGATGCACAGTACAGTATCCTCTCATGCCCTGCCACTCCCGCACTTCCCCGGCCTCAACACCGGGAGATCATTATTACATGGCCTCTCCTCCCCTCCTGCTCATGATGTACTTGGCATAGTTTAGAAAAAACAAATGCATGGTCTATTTTTACCTTAGTGGACTTTAGGCTGATAGATTAAAAACCTTCCCTCTTAGTCTCTCATCCCAAGTGTCTTGCCTCTGTGAGGCCACCCTGAATCTTGCTTTAATTCTTTTTTAGGCTGTTGGTGGTGGCGTTTGGACTTAGAACTCCACAGGCATAAGACGGAAACACTCTGTCCTCCCCCGGAGCACAGATGTGCTGCCAGCCAAGTCGTCAGCCTCTGCAGGAGTTTGGGCGGCTGCGAACTCTGGAAAACAGCTGCCTCAGTATTTCCGGAGCCTGTAAATATGGCAGAAGGCCTCCAGCTACAAAGTGTGTTTGAAGCCTTTTTATTTAACAAGGTTTATTTTAAAAGCCAAATGTGTTCCTTTGTTGTGCACTTCTGTCTGCTTCTTTGACACAACTCTGAAGTTAGAAGCATTCAGGCAGGATGGAGACACAAACCAAGTCCCCGTGGCTGGACTCAACCCTGGGGCATCTGTTCAGTAAGCTACACTTTTCATTCTTTTCTAGGTTTACTCGTAAAGTTTGCATTCATCAAAGTCCTAGAAGGAAACAGAAGGCACGTGACATAGATATCCACTGCAGTGGACAGGAACACAAGAAACCAACAGGTTTGGGATGATGTGATGCTTTGAGCTTAGACCTGAAGGTGCAGGGGAGGGAGTGTTTGCCAGAACCCAGAGTGTGGCCGCAGAAAGGGCCAAGCCTACTAGGAAGGCGGAGGCCGTGGGAGCCCAGCGTATGCAATTCATAATGGGCAGAGCAGGACAGAGAAGAGTGGAGAGGAGACCCAGAAGGGCAGAGATGTCCCGTTGGCCATTTGTATGTCTTCCATTGAGAAATGTCTATTCAGGCCTTTTGCTCCATCTTTTAACCAGATTGGATGGTTTGTTTTTTTGGTATTGAGTTGTTTGGGTTCCTTATATGTTCTGGATATTAATCACTTGTCAGATGAATACTTTGCAAATATTTTCTCCCGTTCAACAAGCTGTCTCTTCACTCTGTTGATTGTTTGCTTTGCAGAAGATTTTTAGTTCAATATGATCCGATTTGTCTATTTTTGCTTTTGTTGCCTATACTTGTGAGTTCTTATTCAAAAAATCCTGACCTAGGCCAATGTGTGACATCTTTTTATTAACATTAGGAGATAAGCTCCATGGGATGTTGACTTTGTTCCATTTTGTGCAACTCCATTTCCCTAGTGTATAGAGAAGTGCCAGGTATATGGTAGGCACTTAAATATTTCATGGATGGATAAAACAAATTTTTACAGAGAATAGTTTATCTCCTTTATCTTCACTTCTTATTTCTAGAATTTAATCTGAACTTCACTTTCGCCTGTCCAAAAAGGCCAGTTGTTACCCTCAAACCAAATAATGTACCCCATAAATAAATGCTGCCTAGATCCATGGAGTCAATAGGACACAGTATAGGTACCTTTCTTAAAGAACATCTTTTTGCATCCTCTGTATGCTTTTCCAGCAAACAAAATGGAATGGCAACTTCTGGATGCCTGTTTTATGGAAGCTACTCATTTTATCATTCATTTGTTCTTCTTAAGACCTCATTTAGCTCTGCAATACTTTCTTGAAGAGCTCAGAACTGCCTTTAATTTTCTAGGTGGTAGAGCTCAGTTACTTTATAAATAAGAAGAGGCTACTGGTTTTATTTGTTTTAAAGTCCGAGGATTCATCTTCCTGAGGATATGCAAGCTCTGTGGCTCATTTGACTCTCACAGCTCACTGGCCAGACGTCTTTAGATAACATATAATACGTCTGCGATACAGCTTTATTTCACCACTGCAACTCTCTTTTCTCCCATATGTGGAAAAATGCACACAAGAATGTATTCCAAAGATGTCAGAATTCCACTTATATCTAGCTCATCCATTATTGGCATAATCCATATTTCAAAAAGCAAATTATTGTTCCTCCAAAGGAAGTTCGATATTTGAAATCAGTTATCTCACGATGGATAAAAATAAAAGTTCAAAGTCAATTTAACCTTTCCATTACCTGCAGTCCAGCTGAGGCAATTAAGAAGCTTCTTTTGGATTATAGGCGAATTTACAATAATTGAATGGGGTTCGTTCCAAGCCTCCTTTACTGTGATGCTACTTTATCATTCAATTTTCTATTGTGTGGGTATGGATCTCAGCCCATTTTCTGACGAGTCAGGGTGGTGCGGGCTCATTTCCAAGAGAAGCTCTAAACTTGAGCATCTCATTCAGACAACAAAACAACACCAGAAGGTCTGCTCTCTTGATATTTGGTGAAAATCACAGTGAGAATTATAGCTAATTAATGCCAGCCTTGTTCTCAATGGGCTTCCCCTTCCTGCTGTCCCCCATGGCTGTCTTCTCAGTGATAAGTCTACCGGTTCTCCACTTGGCGGGTGGTGATCATTGCCTCAGTCGGTGCTGGGCTTACGGGTCTACTTGAAAGTCATCATCACTGGGATCAGGACATTCAAATAACTAGATAAAATAATTTCATTCACTCATTCATTCTCCAAATACCTGTGCCCTGTGCCAGGCCCTGGAGAGCAGAATGCTAAGCAAGAGTGGATGTGGCCTCTGCCATGTGGGATGTATGGCCTAGGCAGGGAGGCAGGGTCAAACAACCAACCGTGAAAATACACGTATGTTTGCAACTGTGTTTTTCATATCCTTCCTGAGCCAGGAAATCATTGAGCTGCAGCCAATGTTTTAAAAGTAAACGAAATAGAATAAAATAGAATAGAATGCAAGACACCAGTGCGTTTTCTGTCCTATAACAAACACGGGCACATACCTATGTCAGTGAGGACAGGCTAGGTTATGACGTGGTAACAAACAGCCCCCAAACCTCGGTAGCTCACAAACACCCTTTTGTGTTTTGTTCATGCTGTGTTTGTACCTGATCAGCGAGGTTTGCTTTCCTCATTGTGGTCCCTGGGGACCCAGGCTGAGAGAGCTGCCAGTCACCTTGCCTGCAGGAACACAGGACCGCAAGATCTCATCTGTGCTTGGTCAGAGCAAATCACACCTGCCCCCTCCTCAACAGGAGGAGACCAGGAAGTGCGATCCTACAACATGCCTGAAAGGCAAACCAGGAGCGTGAACACCGGGGGTGGCTGTAAAATGCATTTCTTTCATGGAGTTAGGAAAATTTGGTGACCATCAACCTAGACGATTTTGATGCTTCATTCCAGCATGGCAGGAGAAAGTCATCTTTGATTGTGATCCCTTCACAACCTGCCTCTCCGGTGGATCCTGCCCGGGACCCAAACTCTCAGCATCACAGGACCCCTCTGGACCCACTTCAGCCTCCTGGACACCACAGGGCACCAGCACGTCCACTCTGCCATTGCCAAGATGAAGTGGCCCGCAGGCTGCTCTCCGTGTCCGGTGACGCGCAAGGACCCTCCTTTAATAGGGAAGAGCTCAAAGTCACTTTGCCCTTGGCAGGGTGCATGTGGCAGGTCTCTGCTTGACCTCTGGTGACATGACATGTGTCTAGGTGCTCTCTGACCTCTGAAGATGCTGCCAGTGAGTTTGCATAAGGATAGACCTCAGACCCATTGACACCTGTCATAACCGCCCAGTTCAGCTGTCTTGGTATCTCTTACAGAGGAGCCATTAATCATTTTACCTCCTTTATAAGCCCCTCCACGAGCAATGCGTTATCCACAGTGAATTCCATGCTTAACTTTGAGAGTCAAAAGATCAAAGACGTTTTATCTTTTGGAAGCACTGGGAAAGTTGGTGAAAATAAGGCAAGTGATCCTTTGCTCTTGTAAGATGACTGATTTCTGGCAGTCCCGAATGTCGAATGTATCGTCCAAATGCCAATCTGCTCATTCAGCCATTTGATTAGTATTTACCCACCGTCTTCTGTGTGCCAGGTACGCAGCAGTGAGCAAAGCAGGCGGCCCCTACACACTCGCGGACGTCCAGTCCAGACCGGAAGACAGAGGGAACTCATGCGCAGAAATCGTGAGGATTGTGCTAAGTACCTAACGTGTGGCTGGTGGGGTCGTGCAAGGTGGTACCTGCTCTTCCTTCCAATCCTGCCTCTTTCCTTCCTTTCCTACTTACGCGCGTGACATTCCTTTCCCCCGAGAATCTGTTTAGGTAAAAACATGGTAAATATGTTCGGTTCCTTCCTCTTCCTTACCTTGCCCACCCACCCCTTCCCCGTGTCCTGTCGGTGTCTGTGGTCACCTGGTGGGCGTATCGGCCGGGGAACAGTAGCACAGACAGATGCCACTCCAGTTAGTGCAGGCACAAAGGCTGGCTGTAGATGCAAATGGGACCCAGCAGGGGACGGGGCTTTCTTGGGGAAAAAGAGACAAAAGTCCTTTCCTCTAAGGTCCTGGGAACATCATCTGCTGGCCACTGAGTGTGGGTCTGTCTCGTGATGCTAAATAGAACAAGGGCAGAGCTTGTTTGCTTTCTTTCTCTCTCTCTTTTGGAGTCTCACTCTGTTGCCCAGGCTAGAGTGCCGTGGCGTCAGCCTCACTCACAGCAACCTCAAACTCCTGGGCTCAAGCGATCCTTCTGCCTCAGCCTCCCGAGTAGCTGGGACTATAGGTGCCACCTCCATGCCCGGCTAATTTTTCTATTTTTAGCTGAGACGGGGGGGAGGGGGGGAGTCTCACTCTTGCTCAGGCTGGTCTCAAACTCCTGGTCTCAAGTGATCCTCCTGCCTCAGCCTCCCAGAGTGCCGGGATTACTGGGTGTGAGCCACTGTGCCCGCTGTGGCCAGCTGAGCTTTTCTTCTTGGCTTTTGTTCAGAGTGAAATTTCATTCCTTTACTTTCCACAAAGAGCTCAGATATCCGGAAATAACAAAGAGCTTCCAGCCATTTTCGCGCGACTTTTACATGTTTCCTTCCACTGTCTGTCTCTGTCATTCTTTTTCTCTTCTCAGCTTCCTTTTCTTCCCCCAAGATAGTTGTTTGCCTTCCTCCCTGTGGTCTCCACGAGGCATCTCCTGACATCCACCCCTCGTCTGACCTGCTCCCGGGGAAGGCAGGACCTGAGACTCATCTCTCACCCACAGGAGGGGCAAAGGTGATGGAATGCGCGTGTTTGCATTGTAGAACGTCACACCCCTCTCCTAGGACTCTCTCTTCTTGGCTGGATGAGGCAAGTGGCCATGTTGGGGGTGCACAGGTGAGGGACCAGGGCGGCCTTTGGGAACACCTGCCGGCAGCCTGAGTGAGCGTGGAAGCAGCTCCGTCCCCCGCTAGCGCCCAGATGAGACTTCCTCCCTGGGTGACATCCTGATGACACTTGTTGGAGGACTCAGCAAAGCCCTGTGTGCCCAGAGCCCGACCCACAGAAACGATGCGATAACAAATGTGTGTTGTTTGAGGTGCCGCGTTGATGGTGGCCCAGCCCACACTTTGCCTCTTTCAAAAGAAGAACGTCAGTAGCCCCTGAAATATGTATATTTCAGATTATAAATTGTGCACAGCATTTCTTTGCGACCATGGCTCTGCTGCCCGCCCCCGGGAACGCCACGTTCCCCGTTTTATCCGAGCATCTCCATCTCGAAGTGCTGAAATAATTATCAGATACTGAGCTGGTCTCATCCTGTCAGGGATTAATCCGCAGCCCACTTCCTGCTGACACTGCATTCCTCGTGAATAACTTGCTGCCGACGAAACCTCTGGGTAATTTGCGGGCCACCTTCGCTGTGAGGAGCGTTCCCAGCAGCTGCTGTCGCCTGTGAAATAAGTTTGGTTTTCATGAACGAACTGCATTATAAATCAATGATCCAACTCTTAAGTACACTGGGATAATTGATGTGTGTTATGAAGGCGGCAAAACCTCTGCGGCTCGTGATGAAGCGTGACTCCACCTGTGGGCGGGGAGCCGTCCCTCGGACTCCGCGGACGTGCGCCGGCCGGTGCCACTCGCTCCTCTCCTGCCCCGTTTCCTCCACCAAGAGCAGCGATAGCATCACCAAACCGATTCTGTGTTTTCCACACACACGTTGTTTGTCGGCCAATTGTTAGGTGGCTGGAGTCAGGGTGCACGGAAGTTGGATTCCTCCCGAGTCTGGTCCCGTAAATGTATAAATTATGTAAAGTGAGTCGAAGACGGTCCTGCAGAGGAGACGCCGGCACTTGTCATTTCAGATCAGAGCCGAAGCTCGTTGTACCAGGCATTTCCCGTTTGCCCCTCGGATTCTTCTCCACCGCTCTTGGCCTTGGGGCTCAATTTCGTAAACGCCACTCATAGGTTTAGCTGCTTTGGGTTGGATGTGGCTGATGCGATGCAGGCAGAAGACAGTGGGAGCGGGAGGGAGGTCGTCCGTCCCACGGATTCCAAAGACCCTGTCCCTGCAGGTCCTGGGTGGCTTCAGCCTTTACCGTTGCTGGTCTTGTCTTGTTCAGGTCCCTGTGATCTTGCCTCCACCCCCCGTCCGTGGTGCCTTTACTAAGTTCTTCTCCCTCGACCCTCCGGAGTGTGGATCTGTGTGACGTCAAGTCCTGAGCCCCACGTGGCACGTCCCGTGTGGAAGGGACAATCTTCTTGACGCATTACTGCACACCCTGCTTTTCCCTCTTCCTTCCTGTCCCCCTTCAAGCACAAAGCCGGCTCTGTCTTCAACTCCCCAGGCTTAGCTACGATGGGAAAGGGGACAAAAGCAGCCTGGGAATTTGTACTCTGTACAATTTTGGTGTCATTTCTTCTAGGCAAGACATGTGCCAGACATATCAGTCATTGCCGTCACGTCTCTCTCTTCTCTGGAAGTTCCTGCCCACCTACAGCCCTTTCCAAGGGTGTGGCTTGACAGCCCAAGGTGAGATTATACCTGCACAGAACACGGCCGGACATCAACCCCAGAAGGAACTAATTTTTAGGTGAGACGGAGCTAATAAGGGACCCTATTTTGAGAATCTAAGCTGACGCAAATGTTGAGTCACCCTGAGGGTCTGCTATTGTAGGGTCACGTAGACTTGGAGATGGTGGTCATTTGGGTCATGCACAGAAGGAATAGGATCAAATATGAGGTCCAGGGACACAGGACAGCTATGGTCCTCAGGAGAGGAGGTGACTGAGGTTGATGACCAAGCCCCACTCACGGTGGGGCACTAGAGTGGAAAAAAAAACAAAAACAGCTGTCCACTAAGAACACTTAGCAGCACTGCCTTGCTCATAGTTGACACTTAACATGTGTTGCATTGAATGAACAATAAATAAATTCCTCCAGGATACTAGGGATTTAGATAAACATTCGCACAACAGACATAGAGCCCTAAACGACCCCAGTGAGCGCCAGAAGGTCAATCACATCTGGCACAAAATGTCCCTCATTTGTGGAAGCGAGAACCGGCCGCCGGGCTCACGATGGAGACAGAGCTCAGGGCAGAATCCACGACGGCAGTGAGTGTGTGGCGGGGTTTGCTCTCACATCCCACCTTCTTATTTTTGTGGGCAGCTGGTCAGGTTCCCTACACACAGGGGCCCTGCCCATAGCCCGGCTTAAACATTATCTTTCTAAGTTGGTAAACAGTGGAATGTGGCGTGGCGTCAGGCACGCTGCTGGCATGTCCCTGTGCAGACATGTGCGGGTTGGTCTGGGTGACGCTGCTCCCATCTGGCCTAAACATAGAGACATCGCTCTTCCTCCAGATGGGGCTGAGGTTTCGCCTGATGGCTCTTTACACTGATGAGCGCAGAACTCGCCCCGCCTGGTGCCGGAACCCCGGCGTGCGAGCATCCGGGGAGCTCACGTGTCTTGTCCGTTGACTCGCAGGCTCCGCATGCAGGCGTTGGATGGATCATTGATGGTGACAGATGCTCCGGCCGCTGCATGAACCACCGGGCACCAGCGCGGCGAGGTGGTGACGTGCGGAGAAGCCCTTTGGCCTGGGCCTCTCCTTCTCGTCCACAGAAGGGAGGTGAGCGCCTGGGGAGGTGAGGAGGCGCGGCCTCCTGCCTGGACCTCCAGACTCAGTCTGCTCTGCTCCGGGAGCCCTGGGACCCTCCCCGGTGACACTTGGGAACATGCGGCCACTGCCTTTGAGGAAGGAGGAAGTGTGGGAAGGAAACCGGCTGTCGCCCGAGAAGGCCAAGCCAAGCTTCCTGGAAGCAAGGCAGGACCCCGCGAAGGTGAGAGGTGGGCACCCTGAGTCTCACGTGGCCCATTCCGGCAAAAGATGGGTAAGTGCACCTGCCTCGCCCACCGCCACTTCCCGGGGGGAGGGAGCTTGGTGATGGAAAGAGAAATGAAGAGGGACCGTCCCACGCTGTGTGCTGTTCGGTTTATGGGAAGATGACGATGGTGCGCACCTGGTTGTGCGTTACCAACCGCGGCTGGGGGAGGCCGGACGACACCGCAGCTCGGGGCGCGGCCTCTGCAGCCAGAAAGCTGCTTGTTTCCGATTCCTGTCCTGAACTTTCCACTTGTGTGACCCTGGGAAGTTACTCAAGCTCCCTGTCCTTCTCTTTAAATGGAAAACTAGCGTTACCTACCTCATGGCGTTCCAAGGATCAAATGCTCTCAATACCTCACACTTAGCAAGAGCTCATTTCTGGATCATGATTATGACCTAGAAATTTAAAAATACCTCTGTGTCTTTGTCTTATTATACGTAGCTTATTAGAATATATAAATATTTAAATAACACAGAAGTATATTTTCAATAAAATCTCCCCGTATGGGTATATTTGGGGACGAGGTATGGGTGGTGTACGCAT